>JARCZZ010012718.1:0-18759 GCA_030323915.1 Brotogeris chrysoptera | reverse complement strand
CAGTACTCCAAGTGAGGTCTCACAAGAGCAGAGTAGAGGGGCAGGATCACCTCCTTTGACCTGCTGGTCATGCTCCTTTTAGTGCAGTCCAGGACATGGTTGAAGAACAGCAAACCAAATGAACAGCAGAAACAGGATGTTTCCCAGCCCGGGAAAGTATAGTACATCCAGCCTTGTGCAGGGTCTTGCACTGAGAGGCACTTTTCTTAACGCAATCTCTTTTCCTGGCCATCGCCTGGAAGCTGTAGTCAGGGCTTGGAACACATCTGTGTTTATTCTGCATGACAATTCCTGGGCTCTGGCAAATGCAGGCTGATGGGAGACCTGGGGCTTACTGCTCTTCTGCAGAGCTGTGCTGAAGCACCCGCGGCTGGCCATTGCGTGGGTATGTAATGCATATTACATGATTTCATTCATATTTCATGGCAAGTGTGCTATCTTTTTAATCTTTATAGCTTTAATGTGTGCTAGTGGTTTTAATAATTGGTGCTGCAGGATGGTTACTTCCCAGAATTACCCTGCAAAATTGCTGTGTTTTCAGCCTTCAGTCAGGCAGGCTGTAAATCATAGAAGTTGGGCGGTAATAAACTTGGCACCCTCTCCTTGCTCTTTGGAGATGCCAACCTGTAACAATAGATATATGCTAGCAAAAAGTCCTCCCTGAAGCTTTCATCACCTTGTCTGCACACCCTGTGTGAGGGAGAGAGTCCAGGGCTGCCTAACAGCTGGGCTGGGACCACTGTGATCCCAACAGCTTCCTGCAAATGAAGGGGTCTCTGCTGCACGATTGTGCCTCACAGTCACCTTATACCCCAGTGTATGCTTCATGGGTCTGATTATGGGGGAGGAAATAACTCTGAAATGAAGCAGGGATAATGTAAGGAGCAAAAGGTTTTGGGGACTCCTTGAACCCCGTAACTCCTCTAGGACATTCCTTTGTATCCTTCCACCGTGGAGCATATTCACTCGTGCTGGAGTAGAATCGTAGAATGGTTTGGGTTGGAAAGGACCCAAGATCATCCAGTTCCAACCCCCTGCCATTGGCAGGGATGCTAGACCATGCTGCCCAAGAAAAAAGAAGTCCTCAGGAGGACAAGCTGAAATGGCTCCTCCTGCCACAGACACCTGCTTGGGAAAATGCTACCGTGTAAGGTGGCAATTTCCAGCCCAGATTTCTTTGCTTTACTGTTTCTATTTTGTTATTTTGGCCTGGGATGGGACTTTGTGTCATTTTCAGTGACTCTTTTAAAGATCTTTATGTTCAAACAATTAGGTGTCAGTAACTGTAGCAAGACCTGAAGAGGCAATTCATAACAAGTGAATTAAATGATGATTTTAACTTTTTCCTTCACCCAGAAATACTGAGCACAGGGTAAGGTTCTTAACAAAAACATTATCTGTAACTCCCTTGATAATACTTGGGGCAATACTCAGTCATGGTAGTTCATGTGAGCTTTTTAGATGTCAGCCTTTCCTTTTCCTTGCTTGCTATGGGGGTGGTGATTCTCAAACTGAATGCACATGCTGCAGTGACTCTTTGCTGGCCAGACAAACATGGGGTTCAGAAAGAGGAGGAATGTCTTGTTGGAAGTAAAGGAGGAGAGGAAAGAAACCTCTGTAAGGACAAATCCATAAGGGGTGCCTGCAGCCTCTTACTTAGTCAACAGTGATGTAAGTTTATGTGGATATCACTTAGCTTTAAGTCAGCTAAGTGATCACATCTTAAGTCATCACAGCTTTAGTAAGACCTTAGTTCCTCCTGAGGGAAAGAGGGAAAATAATAATGGATTTGCTGTTCTAAAGTCTCATAACTTTTAATTGCTCTAAAGAAACTGGTTTTCCAGGTGGCTGTGTTTTGAAAGGGTGCCTCCCCAGTAGCTTTCTCTATGGAATCACTTATGAATGCAACCTAAATAAAGCTTTGGGAGAATCTTTATCATTTGACCAAGTGCTTCAGCAAATGTTTAACTTGGGTGTCAGTGGGGCTCGGGCATATGTGGCAGTGTTTTGTAGGATGTGAATGCTAACTCATTACTTAAAAGCCAGTCACCAGTCACAAAATGCTCTGGTATGTATTAGTTGTATCAGCACTGTGCCTGGAGGCCCACAGAGAGCAGGCACTGTGCAAATACACAGCAGAGCACAGGTTGGTTTCTTCAGGCATTTTCCTCCAAGAAGCCCTGGCATAAGGGATGGAAAGGTAGAGGCCAAGGGATGGGCACTACTGGAAATGTGGAAAGAGAACTTCCGTACTGCCCTCAGTGGCTCAAAATGTATTACTTTAATTAGCATGAAAGGCTGAAGTGCAGCTATGTTTGTCCCTGAGTGGAAAGGTTTTGATCATGAAATGTTTGAGCCTTTGTCTGTGGTCAGCTCAAGCCTGCACATCAATTTTTCAGGGTTAATCCAGCACCTCGGGCCCAGATCAGCTGCATCCCTAAGGACCTGGCACAGCCTGGCATGACCACCCTGCTGTACAAAGCACAACTGAGAGGAATTTTGTAAGGTAAAGTGAGAGATATCAGACTTTATGTATAGGGCAAGAGTGGGCAAGATGAAAGGGTGATTATTATAAAACCTGAATAGAGTACTGCAAGCAGATGCAAATATTGGGATTCCAAATGGCATTGTGTGAAATCCACGTTTTCTTGGTGGCTGAACCCACAATTCCGCTTTGAATGTCATTTTGGCGAGGAAATTAAGGTAAGTGAGGTGGAGATTTTTAAAACAAATTTTAAAAGGGTCTTTTTTCCTGCCTCACCTATCGTTTTCATGCGCTGTGTAATTTTGGATACTTTAATTTTACCTTGTGTCTATTGCCAATTACACATAGCACTAATTCATTGTTAGTGTTTGTTTGAATAATTTTTGGACAAAAGTGTCCAGTTTGTTCTCTGTTAACAACTTTGTGGGCAACAGGTTTTATTCTGATGCTGGTCAAGACCAGGTAACTCCACTAAGGCTTTGGGCAGGGTTTAATCTGCCTGATTCCTCTGGAACACATCCATGGATACTGGGATGAGTGGGGTGTTCCCGTGCTGATGCAGCTCTCGGAGCCCCGTGGTGCCACACGCTGTGCTCTGTGCTTGCTTTGAGGGAGCTTTCCTCACTAATTAGTCATCCTATCTGCAACAAATGAGATTATAGCTGTTTTGATTGAAATTTGATCCCTGCTTTTGATTGAAATTTGAAATCCTAATATGGTTTTGCTTGAGGAAAGATTGCGGGTTCAATCCTCGCTGTTTTCCAGTGTTCAAGTGTCCACTTTACACGCAATCTGTTCCATGCCTGCAAGTGTGTTAATTCTGCTCAAGAGCCCCACTGCTGTGGTTTGCCTCTCTCCCCAGAGACAAGTTTCAGTGCCCATTTTAACCAGTATGAAGTGCCTCTCTATCTGTATTTGGTTTTTGTGCTCCTTTCACTGATGAATGTCGGGGAGGAATTGTCAATGCGTATGCTTGGATGGATGGGGAAAGGGGGATGAGAAAGAGGGATGAGAAGGATGGAGGAACTAGAAGGGGCAGGGACCCTGGTGGCTTTTCAGAGGGACCAGGATCTCTGCAGCTCCTGATTGTCCCCTTTCAACAGGATGACCCTTTCCTGTGAGGAATGGGAGGAGTATTCTTTTGGTACAATGGATTCTTTAATGTTCTGAGTCACACAGGGCTATTGTACAGGCAAGAACTTCAAGTAAGCTCAACACTGGGCAAAGGGCAGATGTAAGAACCACAGGGCATTTAAAAGCATCAGCAAGAAACCAGGGTACAATCAGCAGCTGCAGGGCTTGTTAGTGAGACTTCAGCACCGTCATGGGGCCAAAGGCACAGAGACCTTCCATATTCTTAGCCTGGCATGTGCTACGTTAAACACAAGTAGCATTTCTCATTTTCTCTTCCTAAAAGCATAAAGCATAATGAGAAAATACATAATTGCATGAGCTGCCAGTTCCTCGTAAAGGGGGGCTGTATCAGTTCATCACAAAATCAGGAGAGAGATGAATCTCACAATAGGACGCCACCATGCATTGTCATTGGAAAGGTTTCTCCTCTGATAGAATGCAAATCATTTAACTGTTTCCAGTGATGGAAATGTAACAAGGGGTTATTTTAGCAGAAAGGAGGCCACTAGCAATGCTACCACCTTCTCGACAGCTCTTTTCTAATCACCGTTGCTTTATCAGAAATGTTGTTGAATTTTTTATTGATATTTAAGAATAAATTCTTACAACATCATATCTATAAAAGGTTCATCACAGACCAAATACTACTCTAACCTTTTAAGCTTCCACAGTAAAAACTGTCGTCTTTATTTATCTAAGTTTGGGAAAGATACAAATGTAATCATAACCCCCAAGGCAAAATTTTATGGCAGTTTTCAGAACCCCTCTCTATAAAAACTACTCAAACCTACAAACATAAAAGCTTCCAATAAAATTGGCTTTAGATTCTAGTCATAAAACACGAATTTCTTGCCTGGCCCTGGAGCTACAGGTGCCCAACTGCCAGAGCTGTTTGCTGCAAGCTGGGGCCACAGTGTTGGCTTAGAATCACAGACCAGTTTGGGTTGGAAAGGACCTTAAGGTCATCTACTTCCAACTCCCTGCCATGGGCAGGAATGCCTCACACTAGACCGTATTGCCCAAGGCTCTGTCCAACCTGGCCTGGAACACTGACAGGAATGGAGCATTTACCACTTCTTTGGGCAACCTGTGCTGGTGCCTCACCACCCTCACAGTAAAGAACTTCTTCCTTATATCTAACCTGAACTTCCTCTGTTTCATTTTAAACCCATCACCCCTTGTCCTATCACTGCAGTCCCTGATGAAGTGTCCCTCTCCAGCATCCTTGTAGGCTCTCTTCAGATGTGATAATTCTGTCTTTGCTCTATGGGGAAACTTGCAATATCAGGACCCCATTTGCTTCCATAAATCTGTTTAGCTTGTGCTTCAGGTCAGGTATCAAGGGCTCCATGTATTTGCTGGCATCAGGTCAGCGAGTAGGTAGACCTTACACCTCAGAGCTTTAAAACAGCTCCAAACACTCTTCCATAAACATCCCAGTAACAGCGATGGTGTGCTAGGGAGACATGGTTAGGCTGGCCTGGAGCAACCCTCTGCCTTTCCCCAAAGATTCGTCCCAGTTTTCTACCCAGCATTTTTAGTCTGATAATGACAAAGATCTTTGGGTATGAAAAGAATCATGCTATTACAGTTGTTTGTGGCTGAAGCAGAATACTTCAGATGCACAGTAATCTAGGACATGTGAGTTTTCTCTGTTTATTTTGCTATTTAAAATGTGGGTGACTGCATGCACTTGGAAGACTGGTGGTACTTCCACTCTGATGAAATACAAATGTGTGCATTCGATAGTACTTTAAATTAATGAAAGATTCCTTACTGTGTAAGCCTCTTAGTTGCATGGTGATTGTTAGCTTGAGGTAGAAAGTTCTTTATTTACATTGCAGCTGGGGACACAAGCAAATGCCTGGGTGCAGTGACACTGTGCCAGGCCAAAGGGAGGCAGGAATCAATCTCTGCAGAGGGGAGCTTGAGCAGATTCCTGGGTTTATCAGCCTAGGTTAATTTGCTTTAACCATCCAGGGTGATTAACCGTGGGGAATGCCATGTGGCATTACCATTAACCCTGATAATGCCATGTGGATGGTATCTGATGAAAGACCTGAGCCTTGAGTACCATTAGAAGAGAAGTGTGGATAGGAGCAAAGCCTGCTGCTCACCACATGAAAGCACAGGCAGGTCACAGAGTATGCACGCTAAGAAATTAAAGAAAATCTCACACAACTTCTTTTGACATACATAGAGTGGTTTGAGTTGGAAAGGACCTTAAAGCTCATCCAGTTCCAACCCCCGGCCATGGGCAGGGACACTTTCCCCTAGACCAGGTTGCTCCAAGCTCTATCCTACTTGGCCTTGAACACTGCCAGGGATGGGGCAACCACAGCTTCTCTGGACAGCCTGTGCCAGAACCTCACCACCCTCACAGGGAAGAACTCCTTCCTAATGTCTAATCTCAATCTCCCCTCTGTCAGTTTAAAGCCATTTCCCCTTGTCCTGTCCCTGCAGGCCTGTGTCAAAAGTCCCTCTCCAGCTTTCTTGTAGGCATGCTTTAAATATTGCAAGGCTCCTATGTACCTCAGGGCATACCTGAAAGTTCATTAGAACAGCTTAGTTTCCAACTCTTAAATTCTTTCCCCTTAACTTCATATGCCTGCCTGTGGAACCACACTTACGGAGCCAAGGGGTCTGCCAGAAGCATTTCCTTCTTCTTTTGGGCCCGTCCTGGGTAAGGGGCAACCAGGAAAAACTGGCAGACCAATAGTTGCAAAGGATTCAGGTAGTGTAAAGGATTGAGGTATCCAGATTCTATGGAAAGAAGGCTGCTTCCAAGACAGCCTGATGTCTCCCCTCTTCAGGGGCACACTGCTATTTTTGTGGGACTGGAAATGTCCTTTCACCAACACCTGGATGGTGTTGAGGTGGCTGCACAATGGGTCAGGTCGCTGACTTCTTGACTAGAAGACTGGCAAAAGGATAACTTCCTGCCTGCACAGGCACAACTGCAAGCCAGCCAGCAGATCTTTCTTGTCTTCCTTCTTCCTGACAACACGGAGGGAGCCTCAAGTACAGGAATATCCCCAGAGTCCTGAATGGCCTCCAACAGGCATGTCCTAATGAAACCAAGCTAAAAACTCTGTAATAAATTAATGAGAATGTTTCTTTTAGTGGCAATCATCCATACGCTCCCTCTTACTGCATCTTTTAATTGTTATTACTAATGATAGAGGTTTTGGGTCACTGCTTTCACAAAGAAGCAAAACAGAAAACTTTCTTTCTGGAAACAAGCATTCTTCAGCTCTGTAAGAGCCTGGCTGCAGAGGGAGAAGTGGAGTGTTTGGTGCTGCTGTTGGCTTGCTGGGTTTTGTTGATAAATGAAGGGGTTTATTCTCTGTGCCTCTGTAGCTGTTGCATTTTGCCAGATCGAAATAAATTTCATTTTCTTCCAGTTTTGGCACAGGATCAGAGGGTGGCTCTCAGCTCTGATCTAAATAACATAGTCATGATTTTAGGCAGTACTGTTTGCATTATTCGTTGCACTTGGCAAAACAAATATTGATCTTCTAACAAGGCAATTAGTATTTTGATAGAGTAATGAAGACACCTGGATTTAGAGCAGAGACAGGCTTCTTGGTGGGGTGAACTGTAAGCTTGCAGCCCAGCAGTGACGAGCCAGCTCACCTCAGCATTTCCAGGCTCAAAGGTGGACATCCACCAGGATGGTTGCCATCTTCTACTTTTTTTCAGCTCTTCTCACACCAGAGCTGCAAATCTTCAACTCCTGGTGTTCCTTGGGTCCCAACAGGGCTTATTTGTTCTGGTCCTCTCTTGTGAAAGCAAGCATCTTGCTAGTGGTGTTTGAGGTAGAGGTGTTTGA
Source organism: Brotogeris chrysoptera (assembly GCA_030323915.1). NCBI lineage: Eukaryota > Metazoa > Chordata > Aves > Psittaciformes > Psittacidae > Brotogeris > Brotogeris chrysoptera. The sequence continues at coordinate 11,308 of JARCZZ010012718.1, read as the reverse complement.
CTTTCCTGCTCATTCTTGCAGGATTAGAAAAGGAAGAAGGAAAAGCATTTCATAGTCTTTTCTGCACTTACACTGAATGGCGGTTTCCAGATGAGACTTTTCTCAAGCTATTGATTGCCCAAACTATCCGTATCTCTGGCTTACATTGGTGCTGTCAGGCACCTATTGTGAAGGCTTGACAGCATCATCAATATTAGTATTAGAGCTACTTTTCCAGCTTAAGAGGACAGGGCGTGCATGATTGATATGGAGGCATGTAAAAAATCGTGCAAGGTCACAGCAATTTTTTTTCCTGGGCTCTCACAGAAGCCCTGTTTGCTTCCTTGGCTCCTCCACGCTGAAAAATGAATCCATCAGTGCTGCTGCTAAGTCAGTTGTCAAGACAAATACGCAGCATACCACGCTGGCTTTGCCTGACAGTCTCTATCCAAGTGGTGCCTTTAGACAGCCTTTCCATGGGGTCTGGAACTGCTGCTTGTCCTTCTGCCCTCTAGAGACGAGTAGTGGGCAAAGTGTCCTCCAAGGATCCATGGTATGAGCTCCCCAGCCCCGGAGAGAGAAAGGCAGGGAGCAGTGTATGGGTAAGCTGGTATGCCTGGTGGAGCTGGCTCCAGAGACTAATGTACTAAGAGGTTCCACCTCTCAAAGGCAGAGTTGCAGTGGCTGATGCCATACCATGACAGGGGTGCAGGGCAGCTTTCTGAAGGCTCATCTGTGTGGGCAGATACATGGTGTCCACATGTTCTGTAAGTGAAATAGCATGGCAAGTTACAGTGTGCATACAGAATCATAGAATCATAGAATAAGCCAGATTGGAAAAGACCTTTAAGATCAAGTCCAACCATCAAATCCCAGGACTGCTACAGTCACCATGAAACCATGCTACCGAGGGCCTCACCTACATGGTTTGTGAACACACAGGGTGCTGCAAACATTGGATTGAGTTTTGACTGTTCTGATGTCCAGCTTCATTTTCCTTTGCTCATGCTACTTCTGGCTTCAGAAGCAGGAAACGGTCCTCCCTCCAGCTGTCTCCAGATTGTTACCTTGAGTGCACTTGCAACTGGGTGAGCTCATGGAGCTCATGCAGATATTCGTGTTACTCCAGAAGCTTTGCTGGAGCCTGGGAACATCAGTCACAGTCTCACTTGTTCCTTGCTCCTGCAGACGGTTCAGCCGGTGAGCAGCAGCAGCACGTGATTACATTGCATCAGGAATGGGGTTAGTGACCATATTGCAACTCCCAGTGTCTCTACAGCTTCCTCATTCCTCCAGCAGGGAAATAATCTGCACCAGACTTGTTTCCTGGCACCAGCTGCCTTCCCTCTGTGCCAGCTCCAATGTGTAGGCTGGCACATTGTGGAAATGAGGGGGGCAGAGGAAGGAGTGGGAACAGAGTCTTGGCTCTATTGCCTCCTGTTCTGACCTGACCCGTCGCCTGGATGGGAAGGACAAGGAATCCCCTTTTTCTTTTCAGTTACTCCATTTCCTTACGTTCTTCTTTCACTGATACTGCTTCTAGATACAGAATATTACCATCTCTAGGTTAAAGTCCAGAATATTTCCATTCTGCCCAAGGCTGTTCGTGCTACAAGCAGGAAGTCACTTTCACTGAACTGTTCTTGTAATTCCACCCCAAAATCAGTCCCATTTGGGAAAAGGCAGTTTTTCTGTAGGCTAGATTTCCCTGGCGGTGTTCAAGGCCGGGTTGGACAGAGCCTCGGGTGGCATGGTTTAGTGTGAGCTGTCCCTGCCCATGGCAGGGGGGTTGGAACTGGATGAGCTTAAGGTCCTTTCCAACCCTAACTAGTCTATGATTCTATGATTTCCTCCTCGTGCTGGGCATCCATATAGTGAGTAAGCAGAGATGCAGCAGAAACGTATGTAAATGCCAGAGCGAGTGCTGCCATATTAAGCCTTGGAACTTGACATGTAAGTAAATTTCTGCTTTCATTTTGCTTTAAAATAAAGGTTGTCTTCATGCTGTTCCATATATGAAACTAGAATTCGCCTCAAGCTGCTTTTTCAGCAGCTCTTTAAAATGAAAATTGCTGCAGAGGCGAAGCTGGAAGGCAGGAGCTGTGTGCAGTATGAGACTGCAGGACAGGGGGCTTGTTTGAGATATTTCCATCAGGTTTCTTTGTGCTCCCATTGTTTCAAAACATGCTCGAGTTCACTCATAGCACAGGGTCATCAGGAGCTGATGGGACGATAGCATTAATATGGGAAGTCATCACTGGTGTAAGTGTCATGTTGTCACCCCAGCCTGCTGGAGAGCTGGTAGGGCTGTGCCTCAGCTTACTGAGGAACAGGGGCTCCTTCTACCTGGAGATTAAAGAACAAAAGCCTGGGAAGACAGTTAATTATAGCTTAAGCTTCACAAGCAGAGTTAATGAATTTTAACATGCCTCAATTAATAGCTAATTGGGTTTTGTGCCTCAGCTCTGAATGTAAGTGTAGGGGTGTCCAGAAAAAAAAAAAAAAAGGTCTAAAAGATGAGATATTTTAATTGAAATACTGTAGGATCCTTCTGCAGGGGAAATGGCACCCTGGTGTTACTGCACGTTTTTAATGCAAAGAGGCCAAATGGGAGGTTGTTTCCAAAAGGAAACAAATGGCAGCATTGCAGTACCAACACACTGTGCTGTCACCAGTGGTATATGGGTTTGAGAGTCCCCAGTTCAGTTGGATATGTAGGACTGTGACTTCATATGGGAGCACCTCCAGTACAAACACAAGCTGAGAAAACTGGGGCTGTTCAGCCTGGAGAAGAGAAGGCTGTGTGGAGACCTCAGAGCAGCCTTCCAGTGTCTGAAGGGGCCTATAAGGATGCTGGAGAGGGACTCTTCGTCAGGGACTGTAGCAGTAAGAAAAGAGATAATGGGTTCAAACTGAAACAAGGGAAGTTCAGGTTAGATCTAAGGAAGAAGTTCTTTACTGTGAGGGTGGTGAAGCACTGGCACAGGTTGCCCAAAGAAGTGGTGAATGCTCCATCCCTGGCAGCGTTCAGGGCCAGGTTGGACAGAGCCTTGGGTGACATGGTCTGGTGCGAGGTGTTCCTGCCTGTCCTGGGTTCAGCAGTAGCAGCCATTTCTCTCCTTCTTAGTAACTGGTGCAGTGCTGTGTTTTTGACTTTCAGCCTGAGAACAACTCTGATAGCACCGATGTTTTCAGTTGCTGCTCAGTAATGTTTACTCTGACCAAGGGCTTTCTGAGCCTCATGCTCTGCCAGGGAGCAGGGGAAGCCGGGAGGAAACAGAGGCAGGACACCTGACCCAAACTGACCAAAGAGGTTATTCCATACCACGTCATGCCCAGGATGTAAATACTGGGGGCAGTTACCCAGAATAGTTAGTTCACGGCTCAGTCGTCGGGTGGTGAGCAGTTGTATTCTCTTCCCTTGTATTTCCTTTGCCATTATTATTACTGGTGGTAGCAGTGGTGGTAGCAGTGGAATTCTTTCAATTCTCCTCCCTGTCCCTCCGGGAGCAGGGGAGGGAGGAAGGGGAGGGGAGACTCCAGAGACTGTGTGGTTTTTCTGAGTTACAGCTGGGCTTAAACCATGACACTGCCCATGGCAGGGAGTTGGAACTGGATGATCCTTTCCAACCCAAACCATTCTGTGACTCTGTGATTCTATGACTCTCTGCTGGCCATAAGAATCTGTTTGGCCGTCAACTGCTCCAGTGGTTGGCATGGTCCTCGCCCAGTAGCGGTAAAATTCATGGGAGGTTGAGACCCAGAGCAAGGCCCCCTCCTGTGTTCACACACATCTGGCACAACTCCAGGTTCGAGGTGGCGATGGTGCCGATGCAGAGCTTCCTTGAGCCAAGGTCCAGCGAGTTGAAGCAGGTGCCAGGAAACCTTGTGATGGATCTGGCCCAATGGGAGTGTTAGTTAAAAACTAATGGGAGGTGATGGCCTGGCAGTATGCTGCAGAATGTGTTAAAGCTTTAACTTCTCATTTAAGGTTTTTGACAAGACACTGCAGATTATAAATAATGGATGAATTCCCAAAGAATGTCTGCACTTCCTGGCTAACTTCCCACATGGGTGAACTGTGAGCTTTCTCCTTAATTATCTGCAGGAGAACCTCTGCATATTGCTCTTTAAGCATACAATTATCCTTGATCATTTGGGATGAATTATATGTCCTCACTGCTGTATGGAGTTGGTCCTAATGTAGGACATACAGTCAAGCAGATAAAAAAAGTTGTGAAGGACATAGAACAGAGAAGCGTGGAGAAGCTTCAGGCTGCCTTCCTTTGAGGATGGGGGTTTACTCAGAAAGATCTAAAAGCCACAGTGGGACAGATCCTGCAAGCACTTAGTTGTGTGAGCTGCTCTTGAGAAGCAGGCCACTTTTGTATTTTTGTATGATTGAGCCACCAAGGCATTATAGTTGCTTTATAAATTCAAGTACAAAGAGATGTAGGAAGGAGGGCCTCAGTCCTACATGGCATTACACATCTCATGTGAAATACTGGAGAAGAAGGGCTACATGAATAAAAATGTGATACCTAGAAATAAAGGACCAAATCTGATATGTTTTAGTCACAACCCATAATACACAAGTCAGGTGCTGCAGTAGCTGAGAAGACCTCTGTATACAGCTCTGACCTTACTCCTGCGCAAGCCTGGTTGATTGGAGCAGGACAAAGCCCTCAAAGCAAGCTCTGGAGCTATAGGACCATCAGTTCAGCAATGGACTCGCACCGGAACATTCCCTCTCTGAGTTCCAGGTGTCAGGGAATTTACGTAGAAAGACTCTTACCATAAATTTTTGGATACTCTAGGATGGATAGTGCCTGCGAGTGCTATTGGTCTAATGAGATACTTGACGTCTTTTTCTATTGAAAGGGGATTATTTTTAAGCCCACAGCTAGGAGGATGACCAGTATTTTGTCCATTCAGGCTCTAGTGGAACCAGAGGTAAAGACAGCAAAGGTTAAATCGTGTCTGCAATAGTTAAACAGAGCAATAAATCCTAGAGAGTACAAAAATAGGGGAATACTCTGCATCTCAAACAGGAGGAAATTGTCGTCTTGTGCATTTGATGCTCTGAGTGGGAAGGAAGAAAAGAAAATATATGTGTCCTTCTCCTCCTCCAGTACCATTTCTAGGGAATATTTATCAGCAACTTCAGACACAGGGTAGGAAAATATGCAGGAGCCACAGTGCCGGTTAGTTTGTTTTGTTTTACTCTTACAGGTATCGTGTGTGTTTGAAAACCCTCAGAGACAATAAGGAATAATAAAGAAAATCAGTAATAGAATAAGGAAAATAAGGAAAAGAAAAGGAATCATTAATTTCTTACATGCAGCATTGTCACGCACTGATCCTCCAACGACAGCCATTTACACAGGGCTTCTCATCATGCCCTTCACAACTGCTGTACAATAAATAATAAAAGATTAAAACCTTAAACCTGGAAAACTTAGGAAAAAAATATTAGAACATTTTATTTCAGATTATAAAAATCCTTGAATGATTTACTTTAAGGGACAATTTCATTGCTGCCATGTGCAGGAACTAATGATCATACCGAGCTCCGGATTGGTGAGAAGGTTGCTTGGGAAACATAGTCATAGGTAGGTGATAAAGTCCCCCTTTCTCCAGCACTGCCTCACTGTCACCAAGATAGCTTTTACTGTTTGTTACAAGAAAATGATAGTCCGTGTACATATTTATATCTGGGTGGCAATAACATCGGCAATAACATTTGCTGAGCGCTCCATGTTGTTTTAAGGATCCCAGCTTGCTTCCCAGAACCACTGGCCCCTACCTTGCATCTTGATCAGGTTTAACAAAGAGTTTCTAGTGATGGAGACAGCTTCCTTGATCCCTACCTTTGCAGTGAAAACTACCCTTTGTCACCAAGTGTGTGGCTTAAACAGGAAACAAGCGACAAGCATGCCTTGTCCTCTCTCAGGCATTCCAATAGAGATCCACCTAATTAGGATGTAGGATCCTTGAGAGCTTCACAGTCCCCTTAGAGCACAATGTGGCCCCAAGCAGGTTCAGAGAGGAGGATGGTTGAAATACATGACTGGTTGGTTACTGCTGGAATGTAAAAGGGCTTTTGCAATGGCCGTGGGGGAAAGGATGCTAGATCTGAGTCCCTTCCAGCTGAGAACCACGTTACAGTAAGTGTAAGTGTGCCTTTATTGACCTTTTTTCTTTTTTAACCTTTTGAAATGAGCACATTTGTGCACAGCCTATTGTTAGGCAAAGCTGTCAAGTGGAGAAGCAGTTGGTGGTGCCAAAGCCAAGAAAAAAGACACGGGACAGTTACAGAAAGTAAGTATCCGTGCATTGGGTGATGTGCTGATGGATGGAGGTGCCCTACGGTTCTAATATATCACACTTAAAGTAGCTGTGTTGCCTTCCTGCTCTCAGGTGTGCCTGTTAGCAGTGCCTTGTGGCGTGGTTACTACTGCTGAGGAGCAGAGAGGGTAGTTGTGCTGTGTGTAACTCCCTTGTCTTTAGGTCTGTAGGTTGCAATAGAATTTTGCTGGTTTGTTTCCACCATTGTCATTCCTGGGGTCTGTTTTCTCCATGCTTCCCAAACCTTCCTTGTTGAGTTCTTTCTGCATTTATTCACTTTAGCAGATAGAATCATAGAACGGTTTGGGTTGGAAAGAACTGCAAGATCATCTAGTTCCAACCCCCTTCCATGGGCAGGGGCGCCTCATGCTAGACCAGTATTTATAATACTTACAAGTGATAGCATATCTTGTTGATAATTTTTCTTATATTCAGAACTGTCCTAGGAAAGGAAAACAGTAAAAGACTGTAAACACCATCCCTTTTAAACTGGAAATTGCAATCAGGGCAGGAAAGCTCAGCTTCCTCTCTCTTTACTAAAGCACTGAATTGTAGGGTTTTGTTCAAGGTACTTGGAGGATTCTTTTCACAGTTTTTCAAGTTTAAAAGAAGAAAAAGCCTGTAGCTATTAGTAGCCTAATATGACACTGCTGCTTCTGCAGCATACCCACACACCTTGCCACGCTCCCCTGGCCAAGGCACACAGAGAAAGCATAACACAGAAAAAAGCAGAAAACAGCCAAGGGTCAGAATTGCCAAGAGTGAGTGGATAACTTCAGAAACCCCTCAACTGACTCCTAGTTGAAAACATAGAATCATAGAATCAGTTAGGTTGAAAAAGACCTTTAAGATCAAGTCCAACCATTACCCCAGCACTGCAAAGGCTACCAATAAACCATGTCATTGAGGGCCTCATCTGCAAGGTTTGAGAGCACTTCCAGGGACGGTGACTCCACCATTCCCTGGGCAGCCTGTTCCAATGCCTGACCGCCCTCTCAGTGAAGAAATTGTTCCTCATAGCCAGCTAAACCTCCCCTGGTGTAGCTTGAGGCCATTACCTCTTGTCCTATCGTTTGTTACTTAAGAGACCAACTCCCACCTCACTACAACTTCCTTTCAGGTAGTTATAAAGTGCAATAAGGTTCCTTCTGAGCTTTCTGTCCCCCAGACTAAACTGCCCCAGTTCCCTCAGCTGTTCTTCATCAGACTTGTGCTCCAAAACAAAAACCCCCACAAAATCAGTGTCAAATGCTTGAAAATATGTTATAAACTTGATGCTACTTTACTAAACAAGTTTCTTGTATAGGGTAAGGTGGCACCAGACTGGATTCTTGGGTGAAAACCACAGTGGCTCATAAGCTGGCTAGCTCTTCGCCTTCCCCTCACCATCTGAAACGCATCCAGGATGGGGAGTGTTTCTGGCACCTCCCTCTGTGTCTGCACAGATGGGGCAGGGAGCAGTGGCTGCCAAGTGTGAGGACCTTGAGAAGCTGACAGCCACAGATCACCGGTCGTGCATGCACAGTGCCTGGGTCTACCTCCTTCCAGCCCTGGCATCTTGGCTGGCTCCAGTGTCCCGCTGTCAGCATCTCGCACCATTTCACACTGCTCCCTCCTCGAAGGGGACTTGCAGCCAAAGGAGAGCTGTCAGTGTCACAGTCCTGATGATATATTTGTCATTCAGGGGTGGTAAGGGGACTGTTAGTGATGCAAGCGACCAGTCTGCTTCTGCCTGCTCTCCAGAAGTCATAGGAGCAAGGATGAATGCAGTCATCGTGTCCTGACACAGTCCCCTGAATGTATGCCACCTGAGCCCCAGGGCTGCAAGCGTTTGAGTTTGTTGGAGTGTGAAGAGCCACTTGGAAAACCTGTGATTCTCTGCAGGACTCTGGCTGGTGCTCATCACACCTCGGCTATGATGCTCGGGCACGGCTACCTTGTTATTTCCTTAGGAAATGCTGCTGCTTGTCTCAGAAGGACAAAGCTCATCCCTCTTTTTGAGCAGCAACCTGAATGGGGCAGGGTTGCCCAACGAGAAGGCTCTCAGCCACTCAATTCTCTGCTGGAGGGGATAAGTGTAAACTTGGATCTTGCTAGCTTCCGAGCACAGGGCATGATTTTTACAGTCAAGTCCCTTCTCCTTTTGCATTTTGCTTCATTCTCACATTACCCATAACTGCAAGTATAACAGAGCATCATCCTTCATGGGCATAGAACTGGGGTTTGCAGGATGTCAAGTGCTGTGATGTGGGAGTGTGATAGAGGTCAGCTGGTGACCTGACTAATAGAATCACAGAATGGTTTGAGTTGGAAAGGACCTTAAGATCATTCAGTTCCAACCCCCTGCCATGGTCAGGGAGGTTGAGTCACCAACCACCTTCTCAAAGTGAGATGCACATGTATCACAGCATCCCAGCCAGGAGCTCTTGGGCTCCAGGACTGCAGTTTTCATTTGTTCTGAGTGCATCTTGAATTCTTTTGGTCAGGGTTTTTGTCTTGTTGGGCTCTGGTTTAAGTGCTCTCTTTCCATGTGTAATCAGGCTAGAGCTCCAGTTTAAGTGCTTAATCGTGCAGCTCTTGTTACACAAACTCTTGGAAAGGAGAGAGCATGAACATCAGTGTGTTGCCAGGGCCAAAGAAATGCCCAGAGCCAGCTGTGTAATGTCTGTCTGCCATGGTGTCCCATACAGCCCCCTTCCCTTGCATCAAGATGAAGGGGAGCGTGCTCCCTGCTACAGGAGGAGGTGGGATTAAGAGGACATGAACCCCTTCCCCAAGAGACATGCCTGTGCACTTCAGGCAGAAAAAAGCTTGTTAAGTGTAGCCAGCTATGTTGCACCACTTCCATATCATCACTCAACACTGCACAGCAGATGCAGTAAGTTTTGTTTCCCATTTCCTGCTGCCTCCCAAGGAGGGGTTGATTTGCCCAGTCTCTCAAACTGGGAGGAAAGAAAGGTCTGCAGCTCACAGGCTGCCTCTCATGAGCTAAGAGGCAACGTGGAACAAGCCTCAGCTGTTAGACATGCCTTTGCACTTTGTAAGGTGATGCAGACAGCAGAACATTGCTCTCCTATGGAGCCATATTCTGTGATGTGAGCAGCAGAGAGGGGAAAACCGTGCCTGCATCATCACTGGTCTGATTTGGTGCAGGACTGAATGGAAGATGAGCTGTAACAGGTAAAAGGAACAGCCACAGGGCAGCCCCTGTCATGTCAACAGTTAAGGGCAAAGGTGTTACACACTTCACTAGTAGTAAGGTGAACTGAAGGCTCTGAATACAGTCAGGAGTGCACCGGTGGGGTGACGTGTTATTCTGCAGCAATTACTATGGAATCAGTTGTTGTTGAAGGCCAAGAAGCACACCTATGTTCTGTTTTATCGATAGAGTTCCCCTTCTAGAAGTACTGTTGGCTTCCAGTTCACAAAACATCTCCACAGCAGTGCTCAGAGTGCAGTTCCTAGCACAGTTTCTCAGTGACTTGGCACCAACTTTATTTTAAGAGCAGTGACTTTCATATGGTATGAGTTAGATTTGGCTTTTGCTAACGGCTAGGGAAAAATTCCACTGCCTCCCATCTAGACATTGTACATGTACACTTTTAAGAGCTATGCTATTCTCTTTGAAGAGTCAAAAACCACTGAGCTTCTCAACCACCAGTTTTCCAGTCATGCAGTCATGCCAACAGCATGTATTGCCAGAGTCATATCTCCTGAGCTTTACTGACCACAAATCACAAAGGCAGGTGTTTATGTCCCCCGTCAAGTTTTGTGTACACTGCAAAATGCAAAGCATGGGTCCGGAGGCAGGTTTCTGAGTGTAAATTGGAGGTGACACTAGATGAAGTAACTGCTGCACAAAGCCATATACAGAAGAGATGTGCAGGGGGCTGCCATCTTTCTGGTTAATCAAAGATCTGGCTTCAGGCTCGTTGCTGTAGCTGCAGGTCAGTGCAAACTCAAAGCCAAGCTATGAGTCCAGCAAAATCGGAGAAGTTTCAGGAAAGTTGCCTTGCTGGCCTGAATAAGCAGTAAAGAAGCTGTTCAGGCTCTGGGCTGGAAGCACTGCAAAGGTGAAGTTACATTAAGTACAGCGCATTAGGTGTTGTCAGGGCCAAGATGCTGCAGCCTAGACCTGTACTTGGATGAGTGCAGTGGTTAGAAGCAGTGCACTTCTACTGAGCAGTCTACTCGAGTAGACTGCAAGAGATGGTGTTTCCTCTCTGATGTGAATGGGGTTTGCAAAGCTTTTTGTTTTGATCTTCTTCTGAGATCAGACCAAGAGGATCTCTTGGACTGCCCTGGGCAACCCAGTTCTGCCAGGTTAGGTTCTACCCCGTGAAAATAGAGGCAGTAACTGCTTTTTGGCCAAACCACGTAGCCCAGTACCCCACGTTGAAGACCCATGCAGAAGCAGAGAAGATTTAGAAAGCCTCTTTGATGACAGGAGCTTGGAAGTGAAAAAGGAAAGAGGAGGTCAGGCAGAGTCAAATGGCAGCTCAGACCTTACTCAGCTCCTGGGAGAGACCTGTTAAAGCCAAACTGGAGAAAATGAAGTGTGAATAGCAGTGCAACTTAGTCACTAGTCACGGTGGACTGGAGAGCAATAAAATGCCTGAAAGGGTTTGGGAAGCGGTGAAGTATGTTCCTGTTTTGCTGTCCAGATGAGAGAGTCCTTTACAGATCTGTGGATGAGTGAAGCTGTCCCCTTGCTCACTGTTGTCTCGAGGTGAAAACCTTTGCATGAACTTTTTGGGGACAATTTTGTATACCTGGAGAGGTGGAATCCTTTCTGATGGGTGAAGAAGGCACAGGAAAAGCCGCTGCTCATCTGTTTCTCTTTTGTGCTCAAATCTGGAAAACTGGCTTTTGGGGATGAAAGTCATAGAATCATAGAATCACAGCCTGGTTTAGGTTGGAAGGGACCTTAAAGCTCATCCAGTTCCAACCCCCTGCCATGGGCAGGGACACCTTCCACTAG
>JARCZZ010012715.1:7947-37749 GCA_030323915.1 Brotogeris chrysoptera | reverse complement strand
GGAAAGGTTAAAATTTGGGATAGTTAATCCTAATCCAAGTAATAAATATTATACCTGTGCACAAAGATGTGTTACACCAGGAATCAGAATAGGAGATTATGTTTGTTTGCCGCAAATGTAGGTCATCACTCAAATTTCAATCACACTATTAATATAGATGGTATCATGGTTCAGTGGTGGCCCATTCCTAAAGGAAAAGGATGGTATTGGTTATGTGGAGAAAATGTTTATAAGATTTTACCCCCAACTGGAAGGGGACATGCACCTTAGGTGCTGTGATACCCAATTTCACTAATATTGATATGTATCCACCTGGGACCTGGATTAGAAGTTTTGCCAAGCTGATTAGGTGAGGGTTTAACCCTATTGCTGAAAAGCACACCGCATTTCATAGTTTTGTAAGATGGCTAATTTCATCTTTGGGAGTAAGTAAATAGAGAAGGCAATTGTAAATCTCTCTGCAACCATAGAGGAAATAGAAAATCAGTGATATAATCCAAGAGGAACAAAAGAGATAACTAGCCTATATAAAATGGTATTACAAAACCGAATGGCTCTAGACATGGTATTGGCGACACAAGGAGGGGTTTGTTCCATAATAAATGAAAGTTGTTGTTCCTATATAGATTAAAGTGGCAGAATTGAAACAGATCTGGAGGACACTTGGAAACTAAAGTTTTTCATGAAATGGCTGTGGATGATACCTCCTGGGATTTTGAAGAAATCTGGAAAAAGTTAACTTCATGGTTACCTAATCTCTCCTGGTTGAGGCAACTGGTTGCAGGAATATTGATGTTAATTGTTTTAATATTGATTACTTTTGGTATGATACAATATTCCTTCTGGTATTGTAAATGGTCTATGATAAATTATGAAAATTGGAAGAGAAATGAAAGCAAGCATCAAGTAGAAATGGGAAATTATTTCAGAAAGACTGGATGGTAATGGTGGTATATAAAATGTTGCAAAAGAATTCGCAAAAGGACAAAAAAAAAGGGAGGATTTGAGTTTTCTCTGAATCACTGGGCAGAAATACAGACAGCATATATAATAACACGGTATCTTGGTTTCGGCTGGAATAGAATTATTTTTCTTTCTAGTAGCTGGTAGAGTGCTGCAGTTAGGCTTTAGTCTGAGAATAATGCTAATATAATAATAAACACACCAATGTTTTAGTTGTTGCTAAGTAGTGCTTATCCTGATCAAGGACTTTTCAGTCTCTCATGCTCTGCCAGTGAGGAGGGACACGGGAAGCTGGGAGGAAGCAGAGACAGGACACCTGGCCCAAATTGTCCAAAGGGGTGTTCCATACCACACCACATCATTCCCAATAAACTGGGGCGAGTCACCCAGAAGGAACTGATCACTGCTCGGGGATAAGTTTGGCATCAGTCAGTGGATGATGCACAATCGTATTGCTCCTACTTTCGAGGAGGGTAAGACAAAAGAACTATATGTAGTTTCCCTTACTGGGGAGCTACAGGCTGGTCAGCCACACCTCAGTTCTTATGAAAGCAATAGAGCAGCTAATACCATAAAATATTTCCAGGGGCATGAAGGTGATAGGTGTAATTAGCATGGATTCAAAAAGGGGAACGTTTGACCAACCTGACAACCACCTACAGTGAAAATGACTGGCTTGGTAGATGAGCGTATATTGTCTACCTTGACATTAGCAAGGGTTTTGGCAACTCTGTCCTGTGAGATCCTCATGAAAAATCAGATGAAGTATAGGCTGGATGAGCAGATAGTGAGGTGAACTGAAAACTGGATGAACAACAAGGCCCAGATGAATATGGTCCCTAGCATGAAATCTACTTCTACTTGGAGTCCAGGAACTGATGGTGTAACCCATGGATCAATAGTGGGTCCAGTCCTGTTCAACATCTTCATTTATCTGACTGATCTGACTAATGGCCCAGAGTGTACCTTCAGCAAGTTTGCGTAAGACAGATAAATGACACACTAAGGGTTGTGCTGCCACCCAGGTGGACCTCAACAGAATTGAGAAATGGGCTCACATGAACCTCATGATGTTCAGCTAGGGGAAGTGCCAAACCCTGTACCTGGGGAGGAATAACCACAAGCACCAGTGCATGCTGGGCAATGACCTGATGGAAAGCAGCTTTGCAGCGAACGACCTGTGTGTCCTCGTGGACAAGCAGCTGAGCAACCAGAAACATTTCTTTTTCCACAGTGGCTAATGTTACCCTGGGCTACTTTCAGGAGTGTTGCCAGCAGACTGATGGAAGTGATCCTTCCTCCCTATTCAGCACTGGTGCTAAGGCCACAGCTGGAGTACTGTGTCCAGTTCTGGGCTTCCCAGTATAAGAGAGAGATGGACGCACTGGAGAGAGTCCAACAAAGGGCTACTAAAAGTCATCTTTCTGAACAGGTAACGAGTCAGGTACTATAATTTTTCTTGTTGCACATTATTTTATTTTTTTTTTTGTAGTGTGCTGTCAAAAAATTTCCCTTTTCATGAAATCTGATTTTGGTTAATCAGTCATTTTCTGTTCGTATGTCCTGCTTGTCATTTACACATTCATAACTCTACTGTGGTTACACTTATCTAGTAAATAAACAAGGATTTATGTATGGCATCTAAGCTGCACTCTTTTGTCCTACAATTACTTAATTAATGACTTTGGAGCTTCAGTTTTCTAGAATTCAGCTGACATGACATTTCAGTCATGAAGTATTTGGAGAAGAGAGATTTTTGCTTGCACAATCCTGAGTACAACAACTGGAACTACAGCCAGAATTAATGTAAGATACTGAATTGAAATTAAATAAATTAAAAAAAAAAAACAGGGAAGAAACAGTATCTATTGAAACCTTTTTTTGATTTCATGGCATTCTGTCTTATTTTATTTTGGTTTTTCCTTCTCTGTATGGATATCAAAAGCCATCTGCCTTTTTGGTTTTGCTCACAAACCATAGATGTGATTTCAAACACTTTTTCTTTTAAAATTTGTTGCTTGCTTAATGTTGAGAATTTTAACTTTATTAACTGTGATGCTTTTATTATTTCTTATAGCATTTGCCTCCTTTCTAGAATTACTGTTATTTTAAATATTTGCTTTGTGAGACTTTGTGTGACTTCAGTATGCTGTCTATACTTAACTTTTCAAATCGTCTTGTGTTTTTTTCTCCCAGTAAATGCAATTTATAACCCTCTAAGTGAAATGGCAGCACAGTCAGAACTAAAAAGAAATATTACATCCCCATGTCTTCATCAATATTAACCCAATATGTCGCAATGTATGCTTTGTCTTCACCAATCCAACTATGATTGCTAAATATGTATGACAGTCAAACAATGAGCAATCTTTGTTTGTTTTATTATCTAGTTATCTGTCTGTTCATCCATCACCCCAGTATCCAATCATTTCCATGAAAATGAATAGTGATTTATTTTGTGGACTTAATAGAGCCTTTGGCATATCTCCATTCCAGGCCCAGCATTGTGTTAGGGTAGACCTCTTTTGGTTTTAGTATTTGCTGTGGCTTATGGGTAACAAAGAATGTCACATTTGAGCTACTTGTCATTCATCAGCCTTTTTGGCTACCCTAGACTCCCTCACATTCACTATTGGCTTTTTTTTTTTGCAAATAATAGCTCTGGTTTTATTTGAACACCTTCCATTCCTCTTATTTTTCATTATTTTATATCTTCATTTGTTTTCAATTATTTTTTCTTTAAATACTATGACTACATTTAAAATGTCTTTCCCTGATCCCTCATTTCCATTCAGTTTCTTAGCTAATTCCACCTTCTGAGCCTACATTCCACAAAGTCTCACATTCAACTCATTTTTATAGAAACATCTCCTTTTCCTGTTTTGTTTTTTTTTTCTTTTTCTGTCATTCCTCCACTATGATATTTTTTGTTGTGTCAACCTCTCTTCTAAAGTTGGAGGGGAGGGGGTATGTGTGTGTGTGCTCTGGACACTGGAGTATCAGAATGGAAGTATACAAGCTTTACAGGAAAGAGAAGCTGGGGAGATGAGGATGGTCTGTCACCCTCTATGTCAGTAACCAGATGGAGTGCATACAGCTCTGCATTATGGGTCAGGATTAAAGACAGTTCAGCCTCAAAAAGAGAAAGCTCAGGAGAGATCTTACAACAGCCTTCCAGTACCTAAAGGGGCCTACAAGAAATCTGGCTCTCCAGTCTTTTTACAGGGACTTGTCTTGACAGTACAAGGGGGAATAGACTTAAATTGAAAGAGGTTAGAATTACATTAGATATTAAGAAATAATTCTACACTATAAGGGCAGTGAAATGCTAGAACAGGTTACCCAGAGAAGTGGCTACCCCATTCCTGAAAAGTGTTCAAGGCCAGGTTGGACAGGGCTTTGAACAACTTTGGTCTAATAGAAGGTGTCCCTGCTCATAGGAGGGTGGTTGGAACTAGATGAGCTTTAAATTCCCTTTTCTAACCCTAATCATTTTACAATTTTATTATATAAAATGTTGTCATTAAGTCTTGGCTCTAAATCATATTTCTTCACTGATTATGTGTATAATATGAAACTGAACATTGTTCTGGGTAATGTAACTGTACAAGATAATTAAGAAAATACATGCTTCCTTCTGGTCCTATGGAAGGAAGTAGAAATGCTATTGATGCTTTCTACTGCTTGTCAGACTTCAGATGTATTTGATTAAATTAATATTAGAGCAGTGTGCTTTGCAGCTGTAAGAAAAGCACCATGTACCTTTCCCTGAAAAAATATTTTACACAACTGGCTACTTCATATATGACTACTATGATGATATTCCCTCTGATGACACATCTAGCAGAAGTTGAAACTATGAACTAAAATTAATAATTAACTGTAATTGACATCTAAGCATTTTGTTATTCCCTATTTCCCTATTTGCTTATACTCTTCGACTCGTACCCTTTTTCTTCACTAATAAGAAACATAGAATTTCTCTATCATCTCTAATGCATTCAACTGAGAAATGCAAGTTAATAGCTTGCTTTCTGTAAATATCTTTGTTCGTGGAGAGACAAGGAATTCTAGGGCAGTTAAGTAAGGTCAAAATGCTAGTCTCCGTTGACTTCATATTATTATGTGCTATATTCTGAAAAAAAGCTACTTAAAACTGTAACAAAAAATGCAATAGTTACTCAGTATTAATAATGATAATTAGTTGAGAGAGCGATATATATATACAGTGACACACTTTTAAACACCAGTGTTTTGCACTGTGAGCCACGCAGACCAGACAGGTATGTAAAACTGAGTAATCAAAAGACTGTAGCAGAGGTTCCTAAGAGGTCAATACAGAGGCTTTGAAAGTACTGAAACTTACCAGACAGCAATATAAGGCACACAAATGGCCAATTACTGATACAAAATTGTGAAACAAGCTAATGAAACTACCCATAACTCCCAGCATGACTGAAGTGCCTTTATAATGTATGCAAGACTACATTAAAAAAAATTGATTCTGCAGATGCCATGCTTCAGAACTGGATATGCAGATCTGATTACTCTGGAGTTCTACAATGTATTGCTACATAGCTATGCATTGTTCTATTAGCTTTAAAGGAAATTTTATTTAGTCTGAAGCATTTCTGACTGATTTTGGTTTAGACACCCATATTTAATGACTATTTAAACTAGATGTAATATATGAGTGTCGTGGTTTAGGCAGTTTGCTCACTCACTCACTCCCCTCTCTTTCTTCCCCCAGTCCCAGGGGGATGGGGAGGAGAATCGAAAGAATGCAACTCCCACAGGTTGAGATAAGAACAGCTTAGTAACTAAGGTATAACACAAATCACTACTGCTACCAGTAATAATAATAATGACAGAAGAAGGACAAAGAAAGAGAATACAACTGCTCACCAAGCCCAACTCAGCCAGTGCACCCCCAACAGCGAACCCTCTAATGCACCACCACACCCTTCCAGGTCTCTGTCCTCCATTTTCCCATCCTGGGCGTGACGTGCTATAGTATAGAATAACCTCTTTGGTCAGTTTGGGTTAGGTGTCCTGTCTCCACTTCCTCCTGGCTTCCCCTCCTCCCTGGCAGAATCCTTGGTCAGACCAAAATACTACCAAGCAGTAACTGAAAACACTGGTGTTATCAGAGCTGCTCCCAGGCCCAAAATCAAAACCACAGTGCTGCACCAGCTACCAAGAAGGAGAAAAATGACTGCTACTGCTGAACCCATGACACTAAGTAGACTCAAAATTGTGCAGCTAATTCTATCTTCTCCAAAAGAATTAAAAGCATGTGGGTACTTTTAAATCTGTCATTGTCTTTCCTAAGTATACCAAAAATATTAATGCACCTATACTCTTTATGGTGCAACTCCTTGGTTTATTAGAAGGAAACTATTATTTTCAGAGGTAATTTTCTGTTCATGTTTTGTGTCTTCATTCCTGACAGAACAAGGAAACAGGTTGCTTTTTACTTGATTGGTTTTGGGTTTTAATTTGAAATAATATTTAAGTAGGTTCTATACACTGTAGCAAATTACACCCTTTTGTAAAAAAAAAAAAAAATGTACTGTTTTTAGTTCCCTGCCTAGCTTATGAGCTCACTTCACTGAAATATACATTGAAATTTAAGTGTAATGCCTAACTTCAGAGAGGAAAGAAAACAAAAGAGAAAGCAAAGAATTATAGAAGACTCAGTTTACTGTCAGGCCGCAGAATAAGCCTGATACAAAGCACCTAGGAAATAGTGAAGAGATTAATGTATTTGGGGTAGTCTAGACTAAGGAGGATAAGACTATAAACTTAAATAACCATCTTCAGGTATATTAAAGACTTGCAAATAGGAAAGACAGTTCTTGCTATGCTGAAGTCATAGCACCGATGTAACTTTGCAAAAAAATATTAAATCAGTTATAAAGAAAACTTTTAATGATGCGGATAGTACAGAATGGCTCGGGAGATCATGAAGTCTTTGGAGATATTTAAGAACATGCAAAAAATATTGGTTTACTTGTGGTGTTTTAAACTGGCTAAGGAAAAATACCCACCCTATCGCCAGATCACTGTCCCTCCTCAACACGACAGGGACTGAAAAGAGGAAGAACAGGAATGAGAAAGCATATGGGTTGAGATTAGAGTAAGCAGACTGCTTACCAACTACTGCTGTGGGCAAACCAGACTCAACCTGGGGAAAATCAGTTTAATTTATTAACAATTAAAAAATATTAAGGTGTTGAGAAACAAAGACAAACATTAAGACTATGCCTGTCCTCCCCCATTCCCCAGACCCAGCTTCACTCCACTCCAGACTCCTGTACACCCTGCAATGAAATACCTGCTCCAACACAGCCTCTCCATGGGCTGCAGGGGAATCTCTGATTCCTCCTCTGACCTTGTTGTTCTCAGGGCTGTTTCTCACACGTTTTTCTTTCACTCCTCATTGCCTGTACAGCATTTTGTTGTTTGTTAAACACATTTTCCCCTGAGGCACCTTCACTTGGCAGTGAAGCTCAGCCAAGCCCTGCAGTGGGCGGGTTGGATCTGGCTGGTACTGGCTGTGTTTGGAACCGGACAGCCCCAGCTGCTCCTCACAGAGGAGACCTGCAGCTCGCCCCTTCACTGTGAGCAGCTTGCAACAGACACCCACTATGATGATAAATTTAGCTAAACGCCCTGAAGAAAGGGGATGGGTTCCAGATTACTTTTTGGTATCTTGCCCTCTTCTGTTTTTCTATGATTATTTTGCATCATTTTAAATGAGGATGGTAGCAAGTAACAGTCCCATTTTGCAAATATGAAAGCTCTTTGTGAAGATGATGTTTTCTTTTCTCCTAGTTATGAGATTGTATTTGTCTACATAAAAACTGTAGTTACATTCCCTGCAGCACCGTTGTTCACACTCTTCCACTTTTAAAATGCTTACGAATGTTGATTTCATGTTTTCTGTCATACATAGAAACCAATACTGATTAGGTGAGGAACAATAACACAAGTTAATTATTTATGCCTACGTCTGAAATGTCAATCAGTATAGTTAGTACCTTTTACTTCACAGCATCTATAAAGTGCTAAAATAGATATCCGTATTTTCCAAAGTTCTAAATTTAATACATAAACATAAGGTTAGGTTTCTTCAGAAGATCTGTTTTCCAGAAGACAAGTGATAAATGTTAATTGTATAGTTGTTGAGAGTATTGAGATATTAACCATATTCTTCCATTTCTTGTTTTTGAGAACTCACAGCCTTTACCAACATGTACCTCTTTTAAATCCCATGAATGAAACTATTTACAATCAGTTGATGAAAAAATATCATTTAAATATGTAGTTTATTCCAAAGCACATCACCAGTGTCAAATGAAATAGCTCTTTCAGGATAGATGACATATTTTCTACATTGAAAAAGGATACCTGAACTACCAGGACCCAAGAAAAATGTCATGAAATTTTTAAAGGATTTAAAGCACAAAATGGTAAATGTGCCTGACCTTATCAGTTATGTTAAATTCATTTTATCTCTTCCATTAAAAAAAGATTTTTTTCACACTCAAGTGCACTTGCTGCACAGTAATTCACAAGTCAAATAGAAAGCTGTGAAATTAACTAATCAGATGTATCATTCTATAAAGTCATAATTACTGAAACCAGGATACTGCAATCATTACCAGTTGTTGCATGTGCTAAGGTTCTTCAGTCACTTGTCTGACTGGGACTGTGGGGTTCTTAGGAACATAAACTCTTCCCAGGATTTTTGAGGACTGAAAAATATATCTCATTATACAAATCTTGAGATGTTACAGCATGACAAAGTGAACAACAAAATGTTCTGATGAGCAGATGTGTACCATTAGCTTGCAGTCAGCTTTGGCACCATAGTGAGACTTCTGAGAAATTACCTAATCTTTTCTTGCCGTGCACCCTCCCCTTTCTTCCTTCTCTCATCACCTTCGCTCCTTCATTTTCCTTTCTCCTTCACTTTCCTTCTTTTCCTCCCCCTCTCATTTCTCTCCCTCCTTCCCTTCTTTCATTTATCCAGCACTTGTCCTTCAGCTGATAATATTCAGTACATATGATCGATAAAATGAGACAAATGTGTTTCTACATGTCATATGCCTATGTGCTGGGACCTTTTATAACATCTGCATCATGTGGCAGTCATAGTGAGTCACTCATCCCTTGATTCTGTTAAATCATGTCCATTCTCAAGACTTTGTGCTTTGACTGCTTTAAAACTATGGTCACTATTTGTCTGTTTGGGAACTGTTCAGCGCTTAAGCTGCTGCTGTTCTTACTGACTATAAGGCAGTGTGTCCTTATAATACCTCCTGCTGATAACAGGTAGATTTGGCTTGTCTAGTCATGATTATACCTCCCAGAAATATCAAAAGGCTGTTGAGCTGTAATGGTTTTCGTATTGCGAGAACCAGAATCTGTATAATTTCATCAAGATATATGCATGAGTGCAATTTAAGTGCTAGGAACTGAACGAAAGTGAATAGGTCACTAACAGGTCTATCTATCCAAAGTTCATTTGGACTTTCTTAAATCTATATCAATTGTAAATTAATTTTCAAGAAAAGGAAAAAAACTTGTCAAATGTCTCTGGTATTGGTATTGCCTCATGCTACTACTTAAGTCATGAGCCTTTTCAGCCTGTTATTCTGTCAAATAGAGATGAGAGTCAGTGTGTCTTGCTGTTTAGTCTTCATGCCTTGCTGCACTTTTCAAATGTTATATCCCACTTCGTTCATGCTCCACTGTAAATTTTGCTGGCCATGTAAGACTGCAGTATCATGGATCTTCATGGATTCCATAAACTTTAAACATACTCTGACTGTAGCTTAGAGCTTTTATTATTTTACCGCTTGTCAAAATATTATGTTTGCATTGCTTAAATACAAACTACTGCTGACCTTGGTCTCAACAATATTGGGTTAATTTTTCTCTCTATTGAGATCAATCATTTGAAAATTCAGACAGAAATTCCATTTCTATCCTACACAACCCACCTCTGCACTTATCTCCAAGCTGCTTTGAATAGAAATTTGTATTCTTAACATGCCTCCTTAACAATTGGTTCTACCATTATTGTCTTAAACAGAAAGTGAACTACAGTTGCATTAAGATTAAAATGAGCAGATAATTTTGTAAAGAGAAAATTGTTGTGAACAGCTGTGCTAAGCACCTGAAGAAAACAATGGGACTGAGAAAGTCAAAGGAAACTAAGCCTAAGCTTAGTATGCCTTTGCATGAATACTACCTTTGAAAGTTAATATATAGAACCAAGAATACTGAAGCTATAAAAATCTCTAAATTACTATGGAACAAAATTATAACAATATACCTTATGTGCTTTAAAACTCAAAACACTGTGAAAATGTTTATTTTCCTCCAGAATTTTCACTTCTGATACTGAAGTTGTTTCTAACGCAGCCAGAGGCAACATTATAACAGATCTGTCTACAATGTGTTTGAATGCATTAATATATTCGATTAAATAGTGAAGATGAGGTAAACAGGAACTTTTGTCTTATGGAAATTTTCCCAAGACTTACAATTTGGTCCTATCAAATAAAAGGCTAACCAAAAACAGATTATATGGTAATCAATGCCCTCCATTCATTTATGATGTTTGGGGTTTTTTGTTTGTTGTGGGGCTTTTTTAATGCACTCACAATGCAGGATGACAGCTGTGAAACCACAAAATTTACCTTATATTAATTTATAGATTATGGAAAGCTGGTGACGTCTGATCATAAAAGAGACAAATTTTCTTCATACACAAATGTCTGAAAGGAAAGGAACACCAATTTGACATAAATCAACCTAAATTACATGCCCAGTAAATTTAAGCTAGTAAAATCTATTTTAAGTGAATCTCAATAGGAAAAAAAAATGCAGTTCCTTATATTACTTATATATAAAAATATAACTCTTAACTTCTTCTACAACTGTATTTTTTTGTATACAGGCAAGTAGAAGAACTACCGGCACCTACAGATACCATTATTTCTCTTTTGAATTTTATGAACACTTTGATGTGCTTATATCTTCCAAGGTCTTGCTAAAAAAATGAGTATTGCATGTATATAGAATCACAGAATAGTTTGGGTCTGAACAGATCCCAATATAACCTAGTTCCAACCCCTCTAGGAGGGGCAGGAACACTGCACACTAGACCATATTGCCAAAGGCTCCATCCAACCTGGCCTTGAACACTGCCAGGGATGGAGCTTTACCACTTCTTTGGGCAACCTGTTCAAGTGCCTCACCAACCTCACAGTAAAGAACTTCTTCCTTATATCTAACCTGAACTTCCCCTTAGTTTAAACCCATTACCCCTTGTCCCTAATGAAGAGTCCCACTAGAGCAAGCCTGTAGGCCCCCTTCAGATATTGCTATGAGATCTCCACACAGCGTTCTTCTCCAGGCTGAACAGCCTCAACTTTCTCAGCCGGTCTGCATACGGAAGGTGCTCCAGCCCCCTTATCATCCTCGTGGCCCTTCTCTGGACTTTCTCCAACAATACATAATGAGATGGATTTCCTCCTGATTTCAGGAGGTACTGCCCAGGAACAGGGGAAAGGCATTTAAGTGGAAGAGGGCTTAATTCCGCCTAGATCCCAAGAGGATTGAAAGAGCATGATTTTGCCTGCAGACAAATTGGAGATTATCACTGCCCATCCCCTTCTCCAGATCGCTGTTGAAGATACTGAATAAAATCAGTGTTAGTCTTTGGGTAAAGTATGACTGACTTCTCTCTTTCCTAAAATAAGCATTAACTCCTATCCTTTGTTCCTGTTCTTTAAGTGGCTTTTAATCCTTTCCTCCAGTTCCACATAACTTTGTGTTGCTTGGTGTTTTGGCTTGTTTTGTTTTGAGTGGACCACCACTAAAAGGTTGGGGTATTTTTCTTGAAAATACAGAGCAATTGCACTAACTGCATTTCCTTTTTCCACATGTTTAAGGATGAGCTTGCAGAATTTCAGCAGAGTGAGAAAACATTTCTTTTTATAGATTCCATACTGACTACAGTAACAGCCATATTTGTTGTTTCCAGCTTTACTTTCCCTCACTATCCTGAAACAACTCCAACTCTTCAGTGTTTTCTTTCTAGTCTGTATTACTGACCCTCCCATATCAGTACATCTATCTCTTACCAGTTTTCCATATTATCCTCCGTACCTTTTAAGACAGCACTGAACATGGATTTTGATCTCTTTCCTGATCTAGTACTCCACGCTTAATTTTCTACTAGTCTTCACTTGCTGTAAATCTTCTTTTAGACATATGGCATGACACAAATCTGATTGTCCCCTAGTTTTGCAGGCCTGTAACAGTCCATATCCCAGTGTCACCTGCTGCCAATGGTACCAGCTGTAAGATGTTCATGATCACTAGTCACCTTAGGCCCAGCAGAGAGAGAGGAAGTTGCTGGATCCAAAGATAAACCCATACCTTCTGCTTCACACCTGCTCTCTGGAACTGATGTGTCTATGGTTCTAATATCTCCAATGAGGACAGGCTAATACAAAGAAACTTATATTTGATGGCAAAATCATATGTGATCTGTCATTATTGCCATTTTAAATTTACCTCCCTTGAGGCAGAGGGGATTATGGAAATTCAGTAAAAAAAAACCTTTGTAATATTGCATATAAAGGTTTTGTGGGATTTTTCTGTATAATGCATTTTACAGCTGGGACACTTAAAATGAAAATTTAAACCTGTAATCCTAAAAATACTTTTAGCGAAAAATACACTACAGGCTAGTTGGCTAATTCTGTATAACTTTGCAGAGAGCATACATATTCTCATAAAGTAAAATGGTTAATTCATCATTATATTAGATTTTTACAATGAAAATATTTTTTGAAAATTCCTTTTCCAAGAGTTTAATCTTTAAGAAGCAAACCATTAAATATTCATACTTTCCTAAAATTATAAATTCAGCTATGAACTATTTCAGCTAAGTGGCAGTAACTTCAGAATATTGCAATGTTTGTATGCAGACACCTGAACAAAAATGATGAAAACGTAGTGCATGTAGAGGGCTTTTTAATAAGGAATGTTAATCATATTCAGTTTGCAATGTGGAAAAGGTGGGAATTAAAGCTTATTTCTTTTTAAAATTCTAAGCATTTTAAATGCACGACTAAAGAGGAGACCAAACATGAGGAAAAGGTTCTTGTTTTCATTAGTAGAGTTAGGCTTATTACCCAAGTTTAGATATTTAACACAAGAAAATACATGCTAGCTAAATATCTAAATACTTCTTAGAAGTAGGGCTAAGATTTAGCTTAAAATCTGTTGCTCTGAGGAAATTGCTCTGAGGAAGTAAGATTTTTACCCTGTGGAGGAACGCTGTGGGTAAGTTCATTCTCATGTTAAAACACCTAAACTTACAAAACTGTGTTGTTAAATGGTTAGTAGCTTTATGCATGAATGGATGTGGTCTTCATGTCCCTGCTATTTTCAGTTGTAAAGGAATTTGTGAATTTTTCTGTATGAATTTTGAGGAAGTAATGAAAAGCGACTTTACTATTATTAATCTTTAAAACAAAGTAGGTATTAAATCAGTTTGACTGGTTTGGGTTGGCTTTAGTATGTAGGAGTGTTTTATTTGTAAAAATCTAGAAAATAAAGTTTCAAATCACCATGTTACTGTTAAAATCTTTTTACTACTCCAGATAAATAAACTTTGTCCATTCAAACTTTTAAGATAACAATGCTACTAATTTTGACAATGTGCTCTTGTAAAACTGAAATATAAGGAAAAAAACATTTTATTAACTGAGTCACCTTTTAGCATTCTGCCCTTCATTTCATCAGCCAAATTGTTCACCTCATCAAAGCTGAAGCATCCTCAAACATCTTATATGCAATATACTTACAATCTGTACAACACCCACGAATATCTGAACACTGCTATATACTTCCAACTTATTTTAGAGCTGACAGTCTTACTTTTCTTCTAAAAGGGAAATTCCCACTTTTGATTGTAGAACTAAGTATTGTTATTCATCTCATGGTCAGTGATTCTTTCTAATTTCTAGAAATAATTTTTTACAGTTCATTTTAGTGGAGATTTACTAGTTGACATATTGGATTAGAGTGTCAGTGAAATGTACAAGTGAGTCTCTAAGGTGTTGATTTATATCTAACCTTGGAAATGTCGCTGGAATTTGTCTTGACTTAGCTTTACTAATGGGGAAACTTGAGTGCAAGTTAGAAAACTCCTTTAAAAGGATCACTGACCCGCTCAGAGTTTGAAGCTACTCTGTTTAGTAATTAACAGCGAACTACGAGAAGCATGCACGTCTGGTGTTGTCCCAGAGTAATTGCCTGTTGTAAAGTGGTATCAGAGATATATTCAGTCATTATACTGGCTGAGTATACTTAATGTTGAGTTGATATGCTCAACAAATATCAAACTCACTTATAAACCAATGCTGGTTTTCTATTAATAAAGACAAAAAAAAATATGTGATGCAGGAAGATTATCGAAAGCTATAAGAAGTTTTTGAAAGATAGGCTACTGAAATGAGAAATGGAATCATATCAAGGAGAGTTCATTTAAGAAAACTTAAGTCTACTAGGTCAGATAAACTAATTCATGTCATTTACATATGTTTCAACATGCGTATGTGTATTTATTACTAAGTTAAGTTGATCTGTATCATGTTTGTAAACTACAGCTAAACTGCTTTAGCTCAAAAAGTAAAGTCCCATCATGTATTTTCATGACCAACTTAAGGGCATTTACCTGAACTTTCAAACTAGAATATTCCTTCATTGCTGAATTAGTCTCTTCAGGGCCTCACAAGCCCATAGAAAACATAGACTTAATTAAGGTACACTACTCAAACATGATACGAGTGAAATGTGAACTCTCTGACTCTGAATTGAAAACAATTACTGAAGACACATGTACAGCAGCTAGATCAGGGAACAGGGAGATTTATTTTCAAATCTGGGTCCTATGTGACTGACACATATTATGGTCTCTGGCATAAAATAGGCATGTACTCCGGAGAAGAGCTGAGTCTCTCAATTATCTGATCAATTTCATCTGTCATTAAGTTGCTTCACTGGGATACACAGAAAGTGAGGACAAGTACTGCCTGCGAACCTTGGTGAAAGTACAGTGGAACAAAGTGTCCAGTGATAATTTGCAACAGCGGTTAAATGTAGCAAATGATGCTGAGGAAGACTAAAACTGTAACTTTGGAATTTCTAAACTGTTTTAAAAATAAGTTAAAAATAAGCAGTAGAAATGGCAAAATAATGAAAAAAAAAATCAGCTGGAGTTCTCTTAAACGATTGTATAATAGAAATAAGTATTTTTATGATGCTCAAACCATGGGAGAAAAAAAACCCCTCCTGTTCTGGACATGCTGTCACAGATTTTACAGTACTTTTGAAACAAGTATAAAATATACTTGAAATGATGCAATTAAAAAAGTCATCATCACTTCATTAAAACCCCAAATACAATACACATTTTCTTCCTTAACACTGGAAATACTAAAGCTATTTCATCAGTATCATTCATACAGATGGCCATAAAGCTTGACTATATTTTCTTCATTGTAACAGCTAACAGTAATCAGGGAATATTTTACAGGATGCTTTTACAGCTAAGGATCATACTCCCCATGATCAACAGGTTTCTCTGAGGAAACTGTTATCCTTGCCAAACTGTTTTATTAAATCATAGCCATTCAGTTCAAAATGAAACAAAAAACTCAACAAATCACAAATGAGATTAAAATATCCTGTAAAAACATAATCTTCAATTACTCTCTTCTCTTCCTCTAGAGGAACACTAAAAAATGAAAATCAGATTCTGTAACAGGAGTATCTCTTAAGGCTGACCTCCGTGCTGACCTGAGAGTGCAAGGGCTCAGGACTAGTCTAGTTTGCCTTAATCCCTGTGTTTTTGAGCACAGTGACTGCTGGCTCACCTGCTCCAGCTTCACCTCTGAGAATGGCCCCTATGTAGAGGTGGTGATCCAATCTCCGCCTCCATCACTGCCCTGACAAAATACAGCCCTTTGTGGGGGGCAGCTGGGGACCACTGCCAGGCTACTGCAGGCAGCATGGGAGAACGAAGGAGATAGATGATGATATGAAAACACGTGAAAGTAGGTTGAGATGGACCCTTAGCTGATGGGATAAACTTACAGCATGAATGCCTGATGAAGACCTCAGGATTCTGATGACTTGCTGCAAGTCTCACCCCCTCTTCTTGAGGGAGACTGATGTATTGCTCTTTGGACAAGAGGAGGATTGAAAGCTGAGCATAATATCAAGTAAAAAATACATAGTAGGAAGGTGGTTTTCTATAGTATTTTTAAAGGTATTATTAATAAGGCTTTGGGTGTTAATTTGGGCTGTCATAGTAGTAGAGAAATTGAACTATTAGGATGTTAAAACACTAATTATGCAAGCAATAAAGTCTTCTCTACATACATATATAGTGAAGTCCCTTTACAATTATGACTTTTTTCAAAGTAATCTGGCTGTAATTCACTGTTTAAACAAACAGACCATTTTAAACTAAAGCACCTGGGTGACGGAAGCTCTAGCATAGTAGCTCCAAGCTAAACCGCTTCATTCTTATACTATCTCCTGTCCTGCAAGTGAGGAGAACTCATTATGGCTTGTAAAGAGGCTAATTGGGCCATTGGGAAAGGCAGGAAATTTAGATCTCCCTTGCAGGAATATGTGAAGAACACCTAATAATCTGAAGTGCTCTACTGAGGTTTGTTTTTTAACCGCTTCTCTTACCTCCCATATTCCTACCTAAGAAGTAAGAGGTCCCCCCAAATTCAACAAAACATACTCAAACGGAACACCACTGCACTTAATCCACCAAACATTGTCTAGAGTAAGCACTACCATTAGAGTAGTAATTAAGATATTGATATTTCCTGTAAGTTATGAATGAGTCCCATTAATTTTCTGTGCATCTTCAGAACAGGATCACAGCATCCATAAGGATTTCCAAAACATCCTTTCTGTTAGGCAAAACATAAAAAGTACCTGCAGGTACCTCCTCTGGTGAACTCTGAGACCGAAGGAGCCTCCTTCCCAACTCCTGGAGCTCAGTCCAGGGCACCCAGAGACCTGGGAGTCCCTCTGTCTTAAGTTGATGAACATAGCTGTTGCTTTCCTGTTTGAAGGCTCAATCAGTAGCAAAGATGAACATGCATACCTCACACACATGTCCTTCACAAATGCAGAGGACACTAACACAGCCAGCTACACAGACTGCCTTTAACATCACCCACATCTAACACTACCATAACTCACATAAAGCATATGCATAAAGAGCCAAACCCTAGTCTTCCTCTTTGGACTGATCAGGATTGAGGTTTGCTAGTGAAAACACACACTGTTCCTTATTCTTTTGTTCAAAAGGACAGACTCGTCCTTGGATGCCTTGAACAGGAGCATGGGTCATTTAATACTAATGTCCAGACTCTGGGCCTCCTCTCACCAGATAATCCAGCTTGTCTGCTGATGAATTACACATGCATAAATGTGCAAGTGCACACATGCACAAACATGCATGTGCAGGCATACACACAATGTGAGGGGGGAAATATAAACATTCTGGTCTTCCTAGACCAGCTCATGCCCAGGCACATGGGCCCTATCTCACTTAGTTCCCTCTGCACTTGCCAGTTCCAGGACTTTCATGTTCTCCAGTTAGCAAGAAGCACAAAAATCGCTATAAACTAAGGCCCGATGCC
The DNA here is from genome assembly GCA_030323915.1 of Brotogeris chrysoptera. Taxonomy (NCBI): domain Eukaryota; kingdom Metazoa; phylum Chordata; class Aves; order Psittaciformes; family Psittacidae; genus Brotogeris; species Brotogeris chrysoptera. The sequence goes on along the minus strand of JARCZZ010012715.1, from coordinate 20,023 downwards.
AGTCACTAGCACTAAATCCACTCACTGCAGATACACAATACTATGAGCTGTGGTCTCCCTGCAGCTGCTAATGCTGAGATCCTCATTTACTCCAGCTGCCAGCACCACAGACATTAGGACCATTATTGCAGTGGTTTAACTCCATTTGCAAACCACTAGTTCAGTCATTTTCATGTCTCCAGATTCTGGCATTTAGACCTTACAGCGCTTGCAGATGGGGAGAGGGTGAGATAGCGTTAAAAGAGAGTTCAGAAAGGATTAAATAAGTCTGGACAGACCAGAGTGATTCAGTTCAGGCTCAGTCAGACAAGTATGCTGACCAGCTACTGCTCACACCCTACCAAACAATTTTATTCCTCCTTGCTCTCTGCACTCACCCTATCCTCATTTCACCCAGATCCCCTTCCTTTAAAAATTCCTTAGTAAGTCTAAGTGTGCAAATTCCAGTATTACTTGGAGTATTCAAACATAAGAATAGCAGCATGCCTACTGTCAGCTGTTCATTATTAAGTTACGCTACAACTGTTCTTTCAGGAAAGAGTTTTGAGAGCTCAATGAATGAGCAATTAATAAAAAATAAAGATACATAACTGACATGAACATACACATTGCTAGTCTAATAGATCCATTCTGCCATTGTGAACAGAACTTGGACAAAGCAACGTTTACTTATTTTTAAGAAATTCTTGTAAATCATAACAATTATAAATAAAAATTTAATTTTATTTACATGCCACCTATTTATAGTAACAAGAATATGTTATACTTTCCCTCAGATCATGTGAACTTGCTACTGCCGGTGTCAACTTATTTTGGAAAAAAGGTATATCAAAGTTTATCAAATCTGAAACACCATTTGCACAGGCTTGGTATTAATGTTTGCATCTTCTGTGCAGAAGTTCAATATCAAAACAGAGGAATGTTTTGAATTTGCTGCCATCTTCAAATGCTTTGAATAGCATTCGAGAGACACAATTCATAATTACACAATTCATCTTGTCTGAGAACACAATACAGACAAGATGGTATAACAGTAGAAAAATGTCTCTTTTCATAGAAAAAACGGTTTCAGAGGGGTTGGATTTTCTTCAGATAACTGTTGTTGAAATTGCCTTAGTGTTAGCAAACACTTTTACACAGTATCACAGGAAGAAATATAGACTTAAACCAAACATATCTGGTCAGAAGATAATTGCAAAATTATAATGTCTGCTAGTCAATCAGTCCTGTTGCAAGGTGTGCAGACGCACTACATAATTTCCTCTTAAAGCATGACCTGAGGTAGTTTGTACCAAAGCAGGAAAAAAAGAAGTAAATTCTTGAAAGTCTGCTTCTCCTCCTGTGATACTTACATTATGCTTAGAAACAAGAAAGGATTCTCAATTTTCTTTTAGCTAACTGAAGAATAAAAAGGAAGCTAATTCACACTCATAGTCTCCTTTTCTCCATCGCCATCCCTACCAACTACCTAGAGAGTGGAGTTGAGTGTATTGAACTGTTTTAATGTCATTGCATGTTTGGGTTTATAGCTTCTGGAAGGGTTTCCTGCTGTCTTTTACTCTCCTCTCCCTCATTAGATCAAAACTGCATGGATACAGAAGATTTTTTGTGAGGGAAATCTTCAAAAGCAATGTGCCCACACAATTTGGGTGAAAGGGACAGAGTTAAGCGTTTTAAAAAGATACAGGCTCTATGGGGGGGAAAGCTCATTCTAGAAAACTTTACTAATGGACTTGCCTTGTTTGAGGAAAAAAAAAAAAAAAAAAAAAAGAAAAATTATTTTCCTTTTTTCAAGTTTTCTCTGAATGATGGTGACCAAGATGCCCCCTACAGCAATAGAAAGTGAGGAAAAGGAAATTAATATAAAACAAATTTACTGGGAATTAAGCATGTCTCTCCCATTTTTAAATTATAGTTCTACATAGCCTTAACTAAAATGTCAACAAGATTGTTCAGCCTTTCACTGTGAAAATAAAGATGTGTTCTCATTGGTTCTTGGGTCCGTCTATCTCCCTTAAGCTTTTTTTTTTGTTTCCTTCTTTGTTTTGTTTTTATTTTTAACTCTGCATCTCAATGCAGTATTTTGTTTATATTCTGTGGTTGTCAGGGATTACTGATGCTTCCAAGAAAAGACATATTGAAGATTTACTGTCCTTGAATATTCAAGTACTAGTTTTATACTTCGCTCATTCTTAAAGAATGTTATGTGTATTGCTACTTCTCTTATACCAACATAGTGAATCTCTGCTGTGAAGCACAAGAATATTATTTTAAGTTTGACTGTTATCCTGACCTCCAAGAAAAAGTGCTTACAATCGAATGGATTTAGATATGTTTTCTGATTCAAGCTTCTTTCATGACATCTTACTTGTCCAATATATCATAAGTAAACCGATTAGCTTCCGAAAGTTGGAGGTTTTTTTAATCAAGACACAGCACTAACTCATGAGGCTCCTGACTCTTTAAATTATTTCCATCTTATTTTTCTAGCACAAGTGTAAAGAAGATGCTGAAATTATGAATAAAGGTGTCATGATCATTTTAAATCATCCAGCAAGAGCTTCTGATCCTGTTCTTGCAAACTCTATACTTGAGAACCAGTGAATTAGTGTTTATGAGCCTTCCTTTGTCATACTGCCAAAAGAAGGTACTCATGGATGGGATTCAATTATGAAAAGCTACCATCATTCATATGTTTTACTTTAATAGGTAAGTATTTTACAATAGTCAAGTGAAAGTTTGATTTCTTTATTTTAGAAAACCTACATAAAATAAAAAAAAAAAGAGGAAATTGCAAACTGTGCAATAGTAATCTAAAATAACTCTTTTAATAAAGCACAACTCACACTATTATTACAACACAGGAAATCACTATTATAAGAAAGGAAACAGAAGTGTTTCTTACCTGTAAAGCCCTTGTCACATTCACAAATAAATGTGTTTGGAGTAACATTGCTGCAGTTACCATTGAAGCATGCAGGTGGCTGGCACTGTCCAACTATTTCTGTGCAGTTTTTACCTATTTAAAAGGAATTATTTAACTTACTTTTTTTTCCTGAAATGTCAAATTTATATGTAAAATGAAACATTATTTTAATAGGTGGATGGGTAGATAGGTATTTGTGCTAATGGTGGTTGCTAGTTTTCACCAAAATCACTGAAGTTCTAAAACAAAGGAGAAAGATATACAGCTGCTCAATATGAGCTACTGTGCTCAACCTCATCTCCCATATAGTTACAAATCAACATACAGCTTAAAACGCAGAACTGCTATTAGCACTGCAGTACATTTCATTCTTACATGAATCAAGCTTACAGTTTCTTCCAGCATTGTAAGCAGAAGATGTTTTCATGTGGAGTCCAGTTTGACTAAATTTTTCTTAATATGCAGCTTTCTGGAAACTACAGCTTCAATTATATATTGTTTATGCTGTTACTACATATGGATCTAAACAACATATAATTATGCTTGCCACTTGGATTGTTGTTATAACATTATTCACACTTCAACTTTTCAAAATTCTAATAGACTTTATATTATAGGAGGCACATTTTTCCTCCCTTATTCTTGTGTAGCCACATTCATAACATAATGTGGTTTAATCTGCTAGTTTGTCTTGTTCACATAGAGCTTATTTACTGCACCAGTACTGCCAGTATAAAATAATGGCATTAGCCAACACAGTCTCATATAGCCTAACAGAATATTTTAAGCATTGCTTGTTGATAACATTAAGCATGATGATTGTTTTTAACAGAATTATGAATCTCTCAATTAATTTGAATTAAAGTAATATCAAATAATTTTTGATATTATCAATTTCAAAGCATTTTACACAGCCCTCAGAAAATAGGACTTACTACATACTAATATTTTCCACTATTTTACTGAACTTCAAATAATTATAAAAATATTTGTCTCATAATCTTGACTTATTCATACCTGCATAATCTTCTTTTTGCAAATGCATTAGTAACCTATTGTGCAGTTTGAAAAACAATTAAAAATAAATTACAGCGAACTTTATGCAACTTAACCACACTCATTCCCGACTCGTCAGTGGTGTTTCATAGCATAGCATCACTATTGTGCGGGCACAGAAATGCAGTCCATCAAAGGAACATTGTTAGAATTCTGCTCCACAAGCACAGAAAGAGCCACAGCAATCCTTTTCATGGAATGAATGGATATTTCTGGTACTTTCTAAAGGATTTCCAAACTCCATTGTTCTGAATGCAGCAGGAACAATTAACCCGTAATTTTCTTCATTCCCCTTTAAGAACATATCTAATCATACTATATTCTCTGGTAGTCCAATCCTGAACTCAGATTCAGTTTCTCCAGTGGGCTTTGGGTAAATACTGCAGAATTTCCTGGATAGAATCAGGTGAGCTTTTTTAATTTGGCGATAACAGCATGTTTAGCAAACTACTTTTCAAAGAACTTTTTGGAGAAAAACAATCTGGAAGATAGAGTATTTTTGTTTTTCTCCTAATTAAATCTTTGTCTTTGAAATGAAAAGCAAATTTTGTTTTCAAAAACTCCTCTAATATAATTTAAGAGTTCTTTAAACTGAAAAGAGAAGTTTTGTGGCAGTTTGAATGAAATGCTCATTTCAACAAAAACATTTGCTCTTTTTCAGCAGTCTGGTAAACTATTTTTTTGGGAGCTTACTCCAAACACTTTATGGTTTTTGGTGCAGGAACTTGAACTGCTGAACAAACCAACAAAAACCATCTATTACTTCCATAAGTTCAGAATTACTTACCAACGTAAGTAGAAAATAAACATAATAAGAACTTACTCTGTTTTTCCCCACAATGCAGACATGAATGTGAGCAACCACAAACTGTCTTCAAATAACTGCACAGTCTCATCAGTGCAGGTGTTGTTTTAGCAATGTACAACCAAATTATACAAAAACTTTGCTAATGATGTTCAAAATGTTTTATCATCAATTAAGGAAAATGTGTTATCTATGAAATATTTAATCCTAGAGGGGAACAGAAATACCTGAGAATTTTGGAGGACACGTGCATTCGTAAGTATCTCCAGAACGTTCTGTTTTCTCAGTGCAGGATGCATTGTTGTGGCAAGGTTTGGTGGAGCATACATCAAACTTTTGGCAGAATCTTCCTGAATACTGTGAGAAACAATGGCAATTATATGCTTTTTCCCAAATGTGGCTTAGACATTTTCCATGCCCAGAGCACAACGGTGCACTTGGAGACTGTTGACAAAACTGCTGTTTCACAGTTACATTCAGGCGGAGGCCCATGTTGCACAGTAGTGAGCCTCTCTTATGAAGTTCTGCAAAGTAATGAGTTCCAACACCAAGCCAGTTAGGGTCAACTTGGTGCATTCCTTTTATCTGACATACAAAAATCAACTGTTCTTGAAAGAAACCAGCTATAGGGCATTTCATAAATTCTTCCTTGGAGACATTTACTAAATTCATTCCAAAGGACTGAAAAGATGGCTCAGAGGAAATGAAAAGACTATCACCTAATTGAAGCTGTAAAGGGCATATCTGAGGGATATTGAGGTTTTGTTCTTCTGAGATTTCCCCAGAAATACTTGTATTCATATTCCAACATTCAGTGTAAAAGTCTGAGCAGATGTTTTCCCTTGGTGTCCATTTTATTATACTAGGTTTTGGTTCCACTCGCCATTCTGTGGTCATTTGCCTCTCACATATTACCTGCCCCTTTGCAACACATAGCTGAAGAAAGCACACAAATATGTGAACTGTTGATTTTGTAATCATTGCTTTACTTGACAAATGGGAGATGTCTTTCACACCCGCTTCATTACTGAATATAGCTTCAGAACGCTTGTACCTTGAGGTTCATCTGTATTTTCCACGGCAGCCTAGGAATTCAGAGAAAATTGTGTTTTCACATCAAATACAGTTGAATATCAAAGCCTTATTAAAAAATAGAAAATACACAACAAAGCAACATCTACATCTAATTACACTGATATGGAACTGGAATATGCCCAATAACTGATCACAACTACACCACTGAAGTCAGATTTTTCCAATTTTTTTTCCTGCTAAAGATTTGATTTTCACTTAGTACATTTCATTGTACTTGCATATGGAAGACAAAGAGCTTAAAAGAATGCTTTCTATATTCCACCCCTCTGTTGACGAAGACTAATGATAACCAAGTTTAACATCTGTGGCAAAATTAATAATTAAAGCAGAACATCTAAGCTCTAGTCATGAGCTTTAACCATAGCTGTTACATTGATGATTTATCATTAATTTTTGATAAAGGTAGATATTCTGAAGATGTGGGCTTGTGAATCATGGCTTCAACAAAGAAAACATACAAGCATATCCTCAACGTTTTTGATGTTCACATGCACTCAGCAAAGCAATCAATGAAATCCTTATTTTTCCAAGTACTTGTCAAAAAACAAACCTTAATCATATGCTTGAGGTTTTTGATACATCACAGTCAAAGCTAGCAGACTACAGAGTCCTCTAGGACTATTCAATTTATAAAAAACCCATTCTTGGTCTTTCAATATATGGGGAAATTTTTATTGCAAGGAGATCAGTGATTAAAGTACAGAAAGAAAACCAAAGTAAAATTATTACATTTATCCTTCAAATCATACTGAAAGCAACAAAACCACAATATGTCAAAGTCTTTAGAAACTGTTGTTAATAATTTAATTTGCCTTAATATTTTTTCTCCCTTTTAATTCCATAATGCCTTCTTTTTTTTTTTTCCGTATATTTATGTTGCACTTTAAGACAGCAGCCTCTAAACTGCAATTTACAAATGAGAATATTACTGTGAAGAATAAACTGTATCTTTCAAGGGAAGCCATTCAGTATCAATGCACAATGGCATTTATATTTTGAAATTGGCTTACAATGCTTTCATTTTTACACAGCATATGGAATGACATCTGGATGTGTGTATTTCTACAGCTACATGCACCTGTTCCATCTCTGAAGTGCACACAGATTATGATACCACTCCAATTACATAATTTCATTAAATGTCCTATTCAAAAAAATCTTGGAGCATACTACAGCCTACGGCTGTAAGACCAAAGAAAGACAGAAGAGATACTGTTTGTGAAAACTTTGAGCTGGAGAACATTAAATGACTCAGCTGTAAAACTACAAAGGGTAGTACTCAGTTGCTCCTATTGTCACCTAAATTGGAATGAAAATATCTAAAAATTAGCTATGGCTTACTAGCAAATTCTTACTAGCAAAATTCTTACTAGCAAATTACTAGCATGTGAACCTGTCCAAATGACCTTTGTGCAGCACGGTGACCAGTACTCTTTAAGCTTTTGATGATACCAGAAAGGTGTGAACTAGGACTAATAGTAATAATAGCAGACTTGAGGGTTAGAATATTAAACTCAGATGTGGTAGAAACTAGATTTTGATCCTCCTCCCAGAATAGCTTTTATTTTAATTCAATAACTGAATCCCAGTTCTGCCTCCAAATAGTTGAAGTACTCTAACCACCAGCCAGGCAAGCATGCCAGTTTCTAATTCCTTTCTTTGTCTCTGTATTTCCACCCCTGGAAGCTAATTCCCTGAAGAAAAAAAAGAAAGGACAGGGATCTGAAAGAAAACAACTAGCTTTGTTATGGAATACTCATATTTTTTCTATTTTAGACAATTCCATTATCTTCAGAATCTCATGCTGTTCAATGATACCATTAGATAATGTGCTATCAAATGTGTAGTTTGGATCATTTAGCATTTTTTTCTTTTAAGGTAACAGTGTTGAACTATTGCACCTATTATAGCTGCTATTACATTTGTCATTATTAGCAGGTGTAAAAGTCTATGCTCTGTATTACTGTACATTTAAAATCTTACATTCAGCAAGCTATCTTTACACACCTTTTGCATAATGAGATTTTCTCCAGCGTTACTAAACTAGATATTTATAAAAGGTTATTTTTCTTCTTAAGAAACTTTAAGAAGAAAACTATTGCATGTCCAATGCAGAAGAATTATTGCCCACTTACAATACATTTTGCCCTTCATATGTGTAATTATGCACAGGTCTGGTATCATATACAGACTTCATTTTTACTGGTAATGAAAACTGGCTTCCTTACAATGTTTGTATGGGATAAAAATTCTGAACTATTTTAAAATACCTAATTAGGATCATTGTTAACAGTTGATACTCTGTCTTCACAGTTACTACTTTTCATGTAACTGGAAGATTATTATGGGAGTACTAGAATTAATTATGTAAACAAATACACCCTGTAAAAGCAGTTGCAAAACCAGGGAAGGACAGGCAAGAAATGTCAAGAGAACGAAGACTGGTTTTTAGCAATAAAATCAAGAAGGGAAAAAAAAAATATACAGTGGACAGTATGAAAACTAAAGATCCATGCATGGAATAGTTACAGTATTAACATACCTGACTAAGAAAATCAGGCAAGATATTAAATGCCTGCAAAACTATGACCTGAGGCCATGTCATGAGACAAAATTATGTCATAACATGAAATTTGAAGGTGATTATGATAACTGTTCCATTTAAGGTCTGGTTTAGGTTAGAAGTAAATCTTCCTATCTATAACCCCAGATGCTTCCATGTAATTGATGAAGGCTAAGTCCAAGACTGGGACTTACATAGACACACAAGAAAATCTAATTCTTAAAGTTGCATAAAGCTGGGTGAAAAGCAGCACAAAGCTCTATTTTGAACTAAAGGAGAACTAAAGCAGCAAGGTTTATACAGAACTACAAGGAGGTCATTAAAAAGCAAAAAAAAAAAAGTATAGGAATATTGTGTCACCATGTGGGGGGCAGGAACGAACCTTCTCTTGCCACCACATCATGCATACACTTTGTAGACTGCTTCTGTGTGCTTGAGTTTGGCTCTGGCAGGATTGGGCTGCAAACCTTTATAAAAACCTTTATAAAACTGCTGTGAAAAGAGCTGAGAGGGAGCTGGGGAGGGCAGGGTTTATTGGCAGCTTGCTCACTCAGGACCTACATTTAAGCTCAGGCTCGCCCTTGGTCCTCACCTGGGCTATGATGCAAGTGGACTGATACCTGGTCTTATACCTTGCTTACCTAGGCTTTGACTCTTATCCAAATATTTGACTTACTGGTTTGATCTCAGGACCTGTCTCCTCACTGTGGACCAACCTGGGCACCATTGGACTATTGGCTGGTTCTGAGTGCCACCTCCAACCTGCACTCAGCTTCTCACATGGTGCTGTGCGGCTGTCTTGCAGGACAGACAATGTTTTCTGCTTCGTAGGACTGTGAAATCATGCTTTGTTTGTTTCTGATGCACATTTGAAAGCATCAGATTTAAGCATTACTTACATACACATAATAAAGGAAATGCCACAAATTATACTGCCTGCATAATTTGACTTCCACACCCTCTGCATGTTTTACAATATCCACTAAATATCTCAATGATATACCAAGTTGTCGTTTGTACCTTATATTTTTCATCACAATATTAATAATTCTCAGGAAATGATGCATTATTTATGCCAATCTTCATTCTTTGCAAATTAACCTTTCCTTATTTACTGAAGGCCATTCAAAAGATACACTGCTGAATTGTTAATTTCCTATATATGACTTTCCAGAATAATGAATATGCTAGACAGTGAAATTGACTGCAACTTAAAATGCAGAATCTTGGTTTCTACCTTATACAATGTCTATCTTATCAGGGTTATCTGATGGCTAGTATTTTATTTACCAATCCATACACCATCACTGCAGGCATAAAAATATTGAGTCAGGGGATTTTATTTTATTTTATTGCTAGCTGTCATGGTTTTAACCCCAGCTGTCAATTCAGCCCTACACAGATGTTCGCTCACTACCCACTCAATGGGATAGGCAGGAGAATCACAAGGGTAAAAGGGAAAAAATACATGGGTTGAGATAAAGTTAGTTGAATGGGTAAAGCAAAAGCCATGCACACAAGCAAACCAAAACACGGAATTCATTCACTGCTTCCCATTGGCAAGCAGGTGCTCAGACATCTCCAGGAAAGAAGGGCTCCATCACATGTAACAATTATTTGAGGAAGATAAACACTGTAACTCTGAATGTCCCCTCTTCCTTCTTACTTCTCCATATTTTTATTGCTGAGCATGACACCATACAGAATGGAATGTCCCTTGGGTCAGCTGTCCCAGCTGTGTCCCCTCCAAACTCCTTGTGCACCTCCAGCCTATTCACTGGTGAGGTGGGCTAAGAGGAAGAAAAAGCCTTGACTCTCTAAGCACTGCTCATCAACAGTGAGTACATCCCTATGTGATCTACGATGTTTCCAGCAGAAATCCAAGAAAGTGCCACATATAAGCTATTATGAAAAAATTGAACTCTATCCAAGTAAAAAACCAGCACTCTCACCAATATAAAATTCTTTTCAGTGATTCTGATATAGAATCACACAAATAATTAAACAAATGCACATATAAATACCTATTACCTCCACACCAAAATGTCTGTTAGGAGTCTTTCCAATTCCTTCAGGGTGGTTATAGGAGATTGGCACATTGTATGTAACACTTCTCTGCTAGCCTGGCCTTAATGGACTCCTGATGCTCAGTTTCTTTAACGTCCCTGCCCTGGTATGGTTGACAATGACTGCAGTCTCTGAGCATGTGCACAACCCTGCGGCACAGTGTGCATCTCCCAAAATGTATCCAATCCCTAGCAGCTACCAGTGCTTTTTGCACACGTCTAAGCAGGTCCATGAGCAACTTTGGCTTCAAGAGATCTTGGTACGGGTGGACTTGCCTACCCCTCTGTCAGTCCCAGAATCCCCAGTAATCTCCCAGGACAAGCAGAAGGTCAGTTGTGGCCTTGATCGCACTACAATCATGCTACTCAAACCCAGACCTGTGTGCATGTTTGTTGCACACTATACAGATCTTAGTTATTTTGTGTGATCAGCATGCACACATACCAGTGTAAAGACTAGAAACCTGACGAAAAAGTCAGTCCAAAGAGTCACAGAGGCAAAACAGATGCTAGTAAAAGTATATCTTATTTGAACTGACATGGTTTCACCTAAATAATAAAAAAAACAACAGTAACAAACCAAAAAAGGTTATTCTTTTCACCTGTCATCTTTATTGTAGCTCTTTTCAAAGATCACCATGAAGACTCTGACTACGATTGTGACCACAACCATGACCTGCTGAGGTCAGAGAGAGTGTGAGTACAGGAAAATAAAGAGCGATAGGAGATCACAGCTACCATGAACACTGGGCAAATAGCTCAATGGCATAATTAAAGATTAGAGATTATTTTTTTACACAAGATCAGTGACTGTTTCATGGAGCACTAGGTTAGAAGAAACAAAAGACAAAGCAATATTTGTCATGATTTATGTTATTTTGTATGTCCTAAAAGTGTATTTTCAGACTTTCAGAGAAAGTGTCCATCAAGTACTTAGATCCAAAAAGCTTGCAGATAAACAAAAGTAAAGTTGTCCCAAGTTTCTAAAAGAGAAAACACTGATGTAGTGAATTTACTAAAAGGAGGCTTAAAAGATAGCAATAATGTTAAATGATCATAGAAAAAGCAGAGATTATCTAAGTATATTGTCTGGAGACAATGAAAAAATGCATACCATTAATCAGGGCTTGAAAATAGATGAAAGGGAGCTGGCATGACTAAACTGGATGATGTGGGAGGGAAAGTAAGCAGCAGACCTTAGAATCTGCAGTTTCCTAGAAATAAAAACATCACAAACTCTGATATGTTAAATGTGAAAACAGAGATTCATATAAAAACGCTACAGGGAAGAAAAGAATTGGAAGAGAAAATAACTATATCAAAACCAGCAACAAATCTCTAGAAAGTGACAGAAAGCCTAACAGCCTCCATGACTATAAGACATTCTGTGTACAAAAGAGACGTTGAGATTTTTAGAAAAATTAAATCATAGATTTTTATATTCATAGTGACAAAATTTGATGAGGCTGATTGTCATGGTTTAAGACACCCACCCACGCAGTTTTCTCACTCACTCACTCCCCTCTTTCTTCCCCCAGTCCCGGGGGGATGGGGAGGAGAATTAA
>JARCZZ010012714.1:0-17693 GCA_030323915.1 Brotogeris chrysoptera | reverse complement strand
AGTGGCTTTGCAGTGTTTATCAGCATTCCCTATGAGGTAAGTGTGCACAGGAGCTACAGAAGTCAGTCTGTGGGACTTTGCTGCTGCTCAGTTCTGTCATGCGAGCGCTCCTCGCTCTTTGTTGTGCATAGCTTTGCATTCTGCTTTGCTGTGCTTCATGTATAAATATGCACATGTCCTTTAGATGCACCACACAATACATAATGGGGAATGAACTGGTAGATAAATCTTGCTAGATAAATCTCGAAGGAATTTACTAAGTGTTTTCTCTGTCTTTGTTTAAGCAGCTCTGGAGATCACTTGGAGCTCGAGGTCTGGTTTTCATCAGGTAATGTGTGTGGGACTGAGCGTGAGGACGGTGCAGTGCAGATGCCAGCAGAGGTAGGACTGCCTCTCCTCAGATCTGGTTACAACACGTCAGGACCCTGGAGAAAAAAAGGGAGAATACAATATGTGAATGTTGGAGTTGAGTATTCATTCATTACAACACTCTTTAGATTCTGTTTTCTTTATGGTAAGGCTGTATCCTTGTCAGAGGGGACAGCACATTGCAGAGTGAGATGGAGTGATCACAGACATTGCAGCAGTGCAGGAGAATTGGTAAAATTTAGTCTGAATTGGAATCGCATTAAAGATTCATGTGTAGTCTTAGCATCTGTTCCTCCTTTGTAGGATATCTGCACTTTTAATTTTTAAGCATGTCTTAGCCTCAGCCTGGGAAGAGAGATACTATAACCTAGAGAATATACATTATTAACCTTGGAGCATCCAGCTCGTGTCAGCTCCTACAGCCTCTGACATTCCAGTTTGTGCACTGGCAGATGAGCATCCACTACCCGGTCTGAGCCACTGGCACAGCCTGGATGGGGCTCACTGCCGGGCCAGTTTTAATGCAGCAGATGGATGCACTCACCTATTTCAGTAGTTTGTAATTAACCCTAATGCTTATACCAACTCATCAAAGATAGCTGGTGCCTGCAATGTAATCTCAAGGAAGATAGAGTTTCTAGTTCTTATCTTGGAAAAGCGGCCACTAAGTGTATGCAGGTACTGCAGGACCAAGTCCCCTACTCCCACAGTGAATTATTAATGGTGCTTTATTCGGGTGAGGACGTAGCCTCGCCCGCTGCAGTGTTACCAAGGACCTTAAACAAGTTCAAAGCACCTTTTGAATGGTTTAGCTGGAATAATTGTTAAGAGCTGACTCTAACAGCATTCAAGATGGATACCCAGGTAACTTTCATTATTAGTGGCTGTGGTGATAGATGCATTAGCAGCTGGCAGGAGATGTAGCTCCATAGGATATTTCTGTTAACTGCATTAGTAGATATTTAAGTAGTGCGTTTCCGTAGGCTAGATGATGGTATAATGACTTTGAAATAATATTTTTCTAAAGCACACAACTGATAGAATTTAATCCCAAATATCAAGAACTTTGTGGTGCCGAAGCGTGTGTTGTGTTTAGCTTGGGTAAGGGGCCTTCAGCGGAAGAATGACTTTTATCCTCCATACCTGTGTACCAGAAATGTTCACTTGCCATCTCTGCTGGCTAATTTCACTTAGTGGACTTCAACGAAGAAACTTCTTGGAAGCTGTGACTGGGGTGACATCTCTCTTGCATGCTAATGCAGTCCTGACAGAGGAGATGACAGATGGAACTCCAGGATCAAACCAGCTTTTCTCCAGCAAGATATTAAAACTCAAAGGTTTCTAACGGCTCTTGCCATTAGGGTACAGGTTTATTGGTCTCTGCTCATGACTTTTTCTTGCTATAGACTGTAGCAGAACTTCCAAGGAAAAATCTGTAAGACCTCTATAGCACTAACACAGCCTGTTCTCTTCAATAGTCCAGTTCAGTCTTTCTAAGTGCTTGGGAAGTTCTGAAGCTGGCCTGTGTGAACAGTGGTCACAGTATTGGCGTGGCACTCTGCCTCCAGCAGTCTCCATCGAATCTCATCACAAAACCCAATGACAGTTTCTGTAGGACAGACATCCAGGTAATCTTGACATCTGAAAGCTCTTTTCAAGCCTAGTTGATTCTGTGATTCTTGGTCCAGAGCTGACTCGTAAGCAAATGAATGGCGTGGTGAAGTTCTTGTGATCTGCTTGATTATAGGTAACTTGACTAATCCTCCATTTATTCTTGAGCGTCAGTGGGTTGAGCTCACTGAAGAAAACAGCTTTCTTTGCACCTCCTTTTCTCCTCTTCCCCCCTGAAAATAGGTGCCTGTGTTTGGGGGGGCAATAGAGTTCACACACGATGCATTTCGTGAAGGTCAGTTGTGATGTCCTCGGAGAACCATGGTTGAAAAGCATCACAGAGAGCTGCTCCATCAAGCGGTTGGGCTGGAGAGAACTCGGCACAGGAGGAGAGGGAGGCCCATGCAGGCTGGGGAGGGCTTGAAGCAAGGAGTGACACTGAGTCGCTGTGGAGAGGAGCTGGAGTGAAGGTGGTCGGCTGTGAGCAACGGCACGGAGCAGAGGGAGCAGCAGTGGACACAGACCAGAGCTCTGCAGCTGGCACCGTGAAGACTGAATGACAGAGCTTGATGCTGAAGCCAAAGAGAAGTAAGGGAATTATCCTCCAATAGAAGGTGACAGAGGCAGAAAGTAACATTTGAGCTGCATGTACTGAGTCAGAGAGAGAAATAGAGTGACCAAAGGCAAGAGAGGATTCGAGTTTTAATTAGCCAGAATTAATTCCTTCTAAATCTTATGTCTGGAGGTAGCACGGAGTGAAAGGAGGTAAGAGTGGGTTTGCTTCAGTGTCATAGTAGCAGAGAAGGGGATAGAGGGATCTCTTTTGGTGAGTTGAAGTGCAGGCTGCTGATCACGCAGGTGATGTGGGTGTCTGGCTGTGCAGTGATGCTGTTCCATCAACTTAAGTTTTGCTTATTGCAGCACTGAAGGGTTTCTTACTCTGCATCGTGCTTGTCCTTGTTGCTACTCAGTAGTGCATGGTCTGGTTGAAAGCAGAGGCAATGGAGCCCCTCACTTACAGATCCAAACCTCAGTATTGATATAAAAGAGTCCATGGTATGTGATAAGTACTGTGCCAATGAAGCTTTAAACTGATACAGGAATGAGGGATTTCCTTTAAATAATAATTGTAGAATGCTTGAAAATACTTTTTTTTTTTTCCTGAGGAGGAATTATTTTATCCAATTAAAAAATAATTAATTCTTCTCTTCCCCTTTTAATGTACTCCTGTTTGACAGACCCAGACTTTTAACAGCTGTTAGTAGCTGGCGGCGTTTGCAACTTTGCTGTGGATGTCTTCCTCCCCACTGTTACATGGGGAAACAGATATTTGACATAAGTTACAGTTATCAGACAAAAATAAACCCCAAACTTCTTTGCTCTTGTCACATAACCCCGCGCTGCTGCTTTGTCCCTCCTGATGTTAAACCTGCTCCTTCTTTATTCGTCCTCCCAAGGAATAACAGCTGGGACCTGCGTTTCTCCTTTCTAAAACCCCAAAGCAGCGTTGCCTGCTCATTTTGTTAAGGATGAAGGCTAAGAAGTGATTCATGTTTTGTTGCTCCTATAAAGCATCCTTCTGCGCTTACCCATTTTACCTATTTAAACAGGTTTTCCCTGTTTCAGGTGATTAAGTTTCCCTGCTTCAGCTGTGCTGTAGCCTTTTAGCAGTAAGGGCAAAGAGCTGAGTCACCTCTGCCTGGTGGTGGATCATACGCTGAGGGTGTAGTTTTGTGTTTCAGGGATTTATTTGTTCTCTCTCTGCCTCGCTTCTCCTCTCCTCAGGCTGCCTTTTTGTAGCAATATGGAAGAAGTGGGGGTAAGTTCAAAGCTCTTTGTAAAGTTTTCTGCTAATGTGTGCTTAAAAATGAGACTTTCTGGCTAAATGAGGAGGGGTAACTTCTTAAACTCATGTCTGACCTGCTCTATGTGGGCAGCAGTGGCTTCCTTCCCTCTTAAAGGAAGGGGGGTAGCACAGTTCCCAGGGTGTTTTGGGGAGAATGGTGTAGCCAAGGAGAAAGGAAGGAGCTGGATTTCACTTGCTTGGAGAAGAGAGGGGGGTTTGTCTTATCAGCGGAGAAGGGGCTTGCAACAAGCACACCAGAGAGCCCGGTGATTGTATGTGACTGTTTGTGGAGCCTAGGTCTTTACTTAAAAACCAAAACTAGATTAACTGTCTTTGACTGTAATGGCTGGGTCCTGCTGCATGTAGAGTGCCGGAGGTCCCCACCACACTTTTTTGTACTTGCTATGGAGCCAAAAGAACTTGGGTGCTCTGAGAGGGATCACTGTGCTGCTCCTTTTCCCTCTTCTCTGGCCCAGTTGCTGTATTTAGCCAACACAGAGTGCTCGCCTCTTCCCTTGCTTGGTTTTGGAGCTGCAGGCAGTGATAAGTTCCTCATGGGTACCATGACCAGACCCTTCCTACCTGAAGGATTTAAGTGTCCTGTTGCTGATGTCTTCCTGTCTGTCTTTGTTAGCAAAGTGCTTTGTGTGCAGGGGGGTCCAGGAAAGCTAAACCGAGGAAGGTCTAATAAAGATGTTTTCTGGATCAGCTTGAAGGAGGTTTGCTATTTATTCCCAAGAACGTTCCTGCTCTGCTGTGGCTGCCAGCTCTGCTAAAATACTACGCTGCCAGGAAATTTACCCCAGGTAACATAATGAGCCTGTGCTTGCAGCTTCCTCTGGTGCAGCCTCCGAGCTCCTGTGTGCAACGCTGCAGCCTTGGCATTGGCTGCTGTTTCAAGCCTGACAAACCCAGCCCAGAGCAAGTGCATGTTCTAAATCAAAGTGAACATTCAGGTGACCTTTGCTGTAATTCATGTGAATTAGATCTCGTGCTGCAGCCTCTGCAAGTTACTGATTTGAAGTTGTTACCAAAGCAGATCCTGATGTTTTTGGAGGGGGTGGGGGGCTGTTGTGCAAGGATAAAGGCTGGCTTTTCTATAGGAATGTGAGTTGTAACCTTGTTCTGGACAGCAGTTAGTTTGTCCTGCACATCACTCATCTCGTCTGCTTCCAGTTTTGATGCTGACTTGTCACCTCCCTCGAGAGGAATGATTGCACAGGCCAGCTTCTCCTTGCTTTCTGGTACCCAGGGGATTTTATCGTCAGGGTTTGCAGTGCAGTGCTTCCGTGGGAGATATGATACCAATACTGACTTCATCTGAGGCCTTCTTGCTGTGCCCAGAAGCGTGGTTTTGGGTCCAGTTTTCTTCTAGTTCTCTTTGCTGACTGTCTCAAAGACTTGAGTTCACCAGCATGGCATTTACACTTGTGTTTCCATAAAGCAGTGTTGCACTGGGGTGTCATGATGCTTTCCTATTTTGGAATTATAGCATAAGAATGAAGATTTGTGGTTGTGAAAATAGCAATATGTGAACATACTATTGTTTAATGCTGCTCTCTCTGTAACATATGGACTGACAGATACTCAAGGACCATCCTTCTTGTTCCTGGATGTTGCATGCGTCTGCTCTCCCTTCCTTCCAGAAGCTTTAACTCTGAATGTTAACTTTCCGGCTGGGAATCCTGTACTCCGTTAGCTGGGGGGATATGCTACGGAGCTTATCAGCGATTTATGCTTTTGAATAAGACATCCTGTTCTGCAGTTAATACAGATTCAGGATTCATTAAGAGTTGCCTCTGCTGCAGCAGCAATGGTAAATCTAAGCATGTCAGAAGAAAACTCTGGTGTTTATATCTAAAAAGCAGTGGCAGACAAAGCAAGAGTCAAGTGTCTGTGTTCTGGCCTGACAGGGTTTGTAGCTGGGGTTTGGAGTGTCTTAAATATCCCCTGTGAGGTTTGATTGTTGTTGCTTTCCTCCACTCGGGTAGAGTAGCTGGGGTGTGGGGCCATAAGCAGCGTTTTGGGCAGCAGCTCTGCTTGGCGCACAAGGAGTGATGAAGCAAAAGGAGCTTTCCGAGCAGTTGTGTCATGTAAAAGGTGATAAAGAGCTGGTTTACGCTTTGGCTCGGGTGCCTGAATGCATCGGTGCCTGCTGCCAGCGCTGTAACCTGGGGGCACTGCTGTGAACTGGGAATTCTGGGGTGAGAAGGGCTATTTTCCCCTAACCTGCTCCAGAAGAGCAAGCATACAGGCGCTAACCCCGACTCCGAGCTGCTCATATTAACCTGACAGGCAATTGTTTTATTAGAGCTGACGTGCTGAATAGGACTCTCTTTAATGATATTCTCTACCTGTCTCATTGTGTTAAAGTGGGGCCAGGAGAAGGGGGATGGAGGAGCGAGCGGTGGCAGGTGGAACCGAGCATCAGCACCGGTTCCATGCCCCGACCCGCACGGCGCAGCCCGGGTAGACCCCGCGTAACAAGAAAGAGTTGCTAAGAACAAATCTCTATTGTTCCCCGTCATCTTTAAATGAGTGTCAGGGTAGGCAGGGGGGCTTTGACCGTTAACCGCACAATTTAGCCTGCCTGTTGTGTCCGGCAGCCCCCCCCCCGCCTCGGAGTTTCTCGGATGAGAAAAGGCGGCCTCAGCCCCTTATAAATGGGCCAACTCTTCTCCTTTGTGTGCAGACTGCCCAGTGTGAAATCTGCAGTGACGTTAAATGTTTTCTAATGAATAATTACTGAAAGGAAATGGAGGAATATATGTGTAATGGATTGTAGCGCATTAAAATGTTTTCTTTTGGGCACAAAAATGTTGTCCTTCACCAGCGCCGCGATTGTTTCAGGAAGCCTTTTGTGGGGGTTTGATTCTCAATGGATTATCTGTGAGCGCTCGCATTTCAAATAGAAATCAAAAGGGTCCTTTGGCAAACTAATGTTTTTCAAAATGGCAGCCATGAAGCCCATTTAGTATTTAAAGTTTGGGCTTTAAAGAAATGTTTGAACTCTGGAGATTTTCTCACTTTTTTTCTTTCTTTTGATTTATGAAAGTGAAGTGGTTCACCTCGACCTCTCCTCTATTGAGAAAGACAGACAGTCATCCTTTAACAAGTCTATAGCAGACTATGCCCTGGAGACAGACAAGAGGCCTTAAGAACTGTTGGCATTTCCCTAGGCTGTTGATTAACCTTAAAACCCTCTTATTCTGTATTCTTTTGAAAAGAAATTAGGTTACAATGTGTAAATTTTTCCGTGGTATAATTGTATTTATGAATTCTCTTGCCTTGAAAAGTGCGTGTAAGATGGTCCAAGTTCCTCGTTACAGACCCAAGATGTCCCTGACGGTGCTGCTGTGGCATTTCCAAGCATGGTCAGTGCATGGCATTTTAGTTTCATTATAAATGGGAAAGGCTCCTGGAGATACAGGGGCCAGTCTCACTGGGGTATCTAAAAATCATCTCAGCTTCTTCTTGGCTTTGCTGCAATGGGATGACCATAACTTGGTCACTTGGGGAGATCTGGTCTGGTTTAATCCATTTTATGTGCAGTTATTGTTTATCTGAAAATCACCCTGAACACATTAACCCTTACAAGCCAAGGTTTCCACAGGAGAAGGAAGTGTTTCCCTGTTGCTCTGAGCTCACTTATTCTTTGGTTCCTATTGCCAACCAATACCTCTTTGGTGTGGATTCCTTGTGGGGACGGAGGGATGGGGTCCTGCCTTCTGGAGCACATGCCGTGCAGGCAGCTTCCACCGTGCGGCCCCTTCCAGCATCACTATGGCATGCTGTAAGCTTGACCTTGAGGTCGGTGCAGAGTCGAAGGGATGTGATTGCTGGGACCTGTCCGTGCTCTCCTGCTGACCTGGCCAAGGAAGCTCCTGCAGAACATCTTCCTTTATCACTCTTTATGGCCAAGCACTCTCCCTGCCCTTTTGGCCAACTTCTTTTGAGAGCCTTGAGTGGAGGAAGGTGCAGCAGAGCTCAGGGGCTTCCCTTCCTGCAGTCCTTTGCAGTGCCACCGTTCTGTTTTGAGGACTCTTAATGAGCAAATCCCTGTTGCGCGCAGGGGAGCAGGACTGGGGCAGGAGCTGCCTCTTGCACGGAAGGAGTATTTCCAAAACAGAGTTCTGACGTTTCCAAAGGAATCTGTATTAGCAGCGTTGCTCCAAGCCCATCTGTCCTGAGCAAGCCTGAGACTCTCCCATCTATTATAAACTGGATGGCTTCAGAGATGTCTGCTCTCTGCGTTCCCTTCCTGCGGCATGAATCTTATTTCCTTAAGTTTCAGGGATGTAGCAACAGAAGAACGGGCAAAAAAGGTCAAAAAAGTTTGATATCACACGGGGTTTCCTGGGATACCAGCTGGAGGCAGAGGAACAAATTGGCTGAACTGTACTTTAGGATGACTGTGTCCAGTGCTAGGTAAAGCTCTGAGTTTTGGAGGAGTTGGGAATGGGAAGCTTTTGTACAAGAGATTGTAACACAGGAGCACTCTTGTGTTACAAAGTTATCTTTTCATTACCAAAACATGATTCTTTTGGGAAATGGATGGTTCTAAATGGATGCCCCATCCCTGACAGTGCTCAAGGCCAGGTTGGATGGGGCTTGGGGCAACCTGCTCTAGTGGTAGGTGTCCCTGCCTGTGGCATGGGGTTGGGACTGGATGGGCTTTAAGGTCACTTCCAAACCACGCTGTGATGCTATGATACTTAAGAACATGTTAGACAGGTGTTTCTTTCCACTTCTGTCTGGAGATTATATATTACTGAGAGGTTTTTATTTTAAGTTTTGAATGTTCTTCTTTATAATGAGTATTTATTAACTGAGGATAGGTCAGAAATGCCTTTGCCTGATTCAGCTCCCCTGATCTTACTGTTTGCCTGTCTTCTTCAATGACCGAGTTGTTGTCTTTGACAGTTGGGCAGAGGAGAAAGAATTGGCAGCATGTAGCAGTCGTTGGCAGTCAGAGTCCAACCCGAAAAGTCCTTTTCGGGGGTACAAACTGTCTGTTTCCTATGGAAAAAGGGATAATCCATGGAAATTCCAAGCTGCCGATTTAAAATGAGTTTTGCAGTGACCTCTAGTGGGGAGCCCAGCCTGCAGCTGCGGGCAGGGGGTGAGGAGCCTCTTCGGGGTGATGTATTTGGTACCTGGATTTGCTCAAGTTACCCACTGGAAAGCTTGCAGCCCATCACTTCATCTTCAGCCTTAGCCTTTGGTCTTCTGGTGAGACCTTAAAGTCTCATCATGCAGTGCTGTCAATGTAAACCTCCTCGCAGCTCGGGTGCTGACAGCATGCTAGATAATTCATTGAGCGAGGAGGATGTTGGCATCTCTGCCCAAGGGGGGAGCAGCAAACAGCCCGACACAGGATCCGGGGTGTCAGCGGGCCGGAGCTTCAGCCCCGTTGGCTGGGAGAGGCGCGGGTCGGAGAAGGCGATGACAGGAGGTGACATGCTGTGGCTGGGCAAAGCCGGAGGCACGGGTGAGCTGAAACACTTCTGCTTTTGTGGGGTGGTGGTGAGGAAATGCAGCATCTCTGCAGGTGGGGGTGTGGGGTGGAAGAGTTTCTGCTGTGATGCTGGGAATTGGTGGCCTTTTGTGTGGCCCCGCTAAACCTGGGGTCGGGTGCTTGCAGGGCAGTTTGCTGCAGATCTGGGTGCTTGAAAGACACACCGGTGTGAGCGTGCCCACCCGAGGCTCTCACCGCTTTGTGTTTGCATGCGTGGCACGGCTTGGGTTTGCCTGGTGCCTCCAGACGATAACAGTGGCATCAAACTGATCCTCCTCTTTCCCTGTACATTAATCTCTTCTCTTCAACGGTGTTAAACCAAAGAAGCAGCAATTAACTTCAGAGCCTGGTGGAAAATGGAGCTCTGAGCCTCTGGTGAAGATGAGTAATAATTAAGCAGAATTGTTTCTTCTTAAGTTCTTTTCTAACTGTTCCTTGCCAGGTCTTGTTTGTTAGGTACAAGCTCTGCAAAGGAACCTGGCCTGTTGGTCCTGACCCTATTCCAGAGCTGTGCATCCCATGATTTGTGTTGTGATCTGGTGTAGTTCCTTCAGTGCTGACAGACAAATCCCTGTGGGTAAAGAAGCTTGTTGTAGTGAGGGAGGGAGTTTCTCCTACTGCTTGCATCTCAGTAGGCAGGAGAGAAATCTCCTGACTCCTCAGTGGTGAGGGAAGGAAAATAATCCTTTAACAAGAGCAGCACCTTGCTGGGGTAATGTGCCCTGGTGAGTCCTGGGGTATCTCTTGGTGATACCAGGTGAGCACAAAACTGGTAAAGCTCTGGAGACGGGGTGGGAAATGCACTGTAAGAACATCTCCTGACCTCAGCAACAGCAAAATACTGTCAAACTCTGAGCACAAAGCATTGGGATTTTTGTTTGATGGGAACAGTGTCACTTCCCCATTAACATACGAGTGAGAGAACTGGGTTAAGGAAACCTGATCAGGTAGACAGCCACTGTGCTTTCAAGCTTATGCTTTCACTCTTCCCGGCTTGGAGAGAAGGTAAAAGTCTCTTGTCCAGCTTGTTCCGGGTGCTTTCTTAGAAGGACACATCCACCTCCAGTTGTTTCTAGCCTTTCTGACTGGCAAAACAACAGACTCTAACTTCAGGCAACCACTGGGCTGACCGGCTGTGCTATGGTTTGAGTTCTGTACTGCCTTAGGTCACACTCAATTAGAAGTTCTCGGTTTTCCTTGCGAAGATTAAGGACAAGCTGTACTAAAAATGAGACTAACAGTAAAATCCCTGTTTACGAGCTGACCTTCTAAACTTCCCCCATAAAGAATACTGTGTGTTGGGGCCTTTGCTCTTCATTTTAGTGAAACCCTGCTTCTAAATCCGCCAAGCCTTAGTGTCCGCAGCGCTGTCAGCTTCCACCGGCGTTAGGCAGGCGCATCCCAAAACCCTACCTCTGAGGCTGGGGTTGGTGTTAAGGTAGGAATCTCCCTCTGAACTGTGCAATCCTGGTGTCTTTAAAAAACAAACCCTGACAAAAACCCACTTATTACAATAAGCAGCAAGTGTGTCTTAAGTATATTACAATAATACAATAAGTACAATAAATACAGAAATACAGTAAGTATATTACAATATACTTATACAATACAGATAAAAGAATATACTTATTAGAATAAAGAAGCTTCATGCTAGCAAATAGACAAACAGAGTAGATCAGCTTGATTTAATTAAATAAAAGCATGCTATTTATCCTTACAGCCTGGGAAACAAGAGCTTCATGCTCAGCAGTGAGTATCTTCAGTATAAAGTCAACTTCCATGACAAAGACTCTCAAGTGGAGCGAGCGAAAGAATTGTGTTTTGTCACTGCCATCCTTTCTGCAGCTTTCAGGCTTTGGGGAAAGGCTGGGAAAGGTTGAACTGTATCCAAATCGCTGTTTTATTACTTTGAGTGGCTTTGTGACATGCCCTGGTCTCTCGCTGGTGTGTGGAGACATCTGCTGCCCAGCCCTGAAAGTTAACTTCCATCTGCTTGTGGGAATAATAAAGCAGTCTTGTGCAGAGTAGTACTGCAGGATTAATCCTTTTTCCCCAGAAGGACCTAATTCTGATCACTCATGTTTTGTTGTAGAAAGAAGAGGTGGAAGATAACACTGATGCAAACATGGAAGGGGCTCTGATAGCCCGGGACAGAGTCGGGGTGCAGGACTTTGTGCTTCTGGACTCCCACACCAGTGAGGCAGCTTTCCTGAACAACCTTCGCAAGCGCTACCAGGAGAACCTCATCTATGTAAGTGCTGTTGTGTGGGTTCACGTAGCCTGTGGCAGGTGAAGTGGCTCTAAGTGTGGCCTTGCTAGTCTGAGAAGTGCTGAGTAACTTCACAGTCAAACTAAGGAGGCTTTGGAGCAGTGTCCATTTTCTCAGCAGCCCTGAGGTTATCCGTTGGCTTACAGCACTTGTTTGTCTCCCCTTTTGGGAGCCATCATTCTAGTGATGGAACAGGCTTCCCACCCATATGTGCTTTTTCTCCCTGCAGACATACATTGGTACTCTCCTAGTGTCTGTCAACCCTTACAAAGAGCTGGATATCTACACAGTGACACAGATGCAGCTTTATCGAGGGGTGAACTTTTTTGAACTGCCACCACATCTGTAAGTAGATCCCTTAAGATTTCGGTCTGTATGAATGAATTGGGTTTTCTCTGTGACACTTGTGTACAAGCAGCAAAGATGTGTATCCACACTGACATAGGGGCAGACTAGAGCTCCTCATTACATGTGGTCTGCCTCTGCCTCCGTCAGAGGATGTTGAGATCTTCTCTTTACTGGAATCAAAACTCCTCTGCTTTGGAAGACAGGGTCCCTGCTGAGTATAAGCTGTATTCACTAGGAATACATGCAGCATGTATAAGTCCTACAGCAGCAGTAGGAAAAGAACAAGCCCTATCTGTCTCTCAAATACAGACTGGGGTTTACTATGGGACCTTGAGCCTCACATTTTAAGCTCCGCTTTCCCATCATGTCCAATACTGATAATGTTAGATGAGGATTAAGTACTGCTGAAAAACCTTTGACACTGCCTCCTGTTGCCATTTCTAATGGCTGCTTCTCCCCTGAATGCTGCTTGTGATCCTTGTTCAGATATGCCATAGCTGACAATGCCTACCGGGTGATGTGCAGTGAGTACAACAACCATTTCATCCTCATCTCCGGTGAGAGTGGAGCTGGAAAGACAGAAGCATCCAAGAAGATCTTGCAGTATTATGCAGTTACCTGTCCAACTACGGAGCAGCTGCAGATTGTCCGTGATCGTCTGCTACTTTCCAACCCTGTTCTTGAGGTAAAACTAAATGAAGGTATGAAATGCAGAAGAATTGGTGTTGTAAGAAAGAATAAGTCACTTATTTAGCTGAATTCCACATTAAAGCCAGAGGAATACACTAGTTTGTATTTCTTTAATCCCACTGAAGTCAGTAGCAGGACTCTGCTGATGCAGCAAATCTTTGTTGTTGGAACTTTGCCCTGTCACGGGGGTCAGGCTCTCGGTGAGATGAGAAGTGACTTGATGTATCTGTTCATCCCCAGGCTTTTGGAAATGCAAAAACTCTGCGTAATGACAACTCGAGTAGATTTGGGAAATACATGGATATCCAATTTGATTTTAAGGTGAGAACAAACTTAATGGAGCAGCTATTAAAACAAGCTGGATCAGTGAGTTTCTTGGATGCTCACCAGGCAGCAGAGCATTTATTAATTTAAGCTGCAGATTTCTGACCCTATTTTTACAAGCCTTGCATTTTTCAAGTAAGGTGACTACTTCTACATCCTGAAAGCTTCCTACGTTACTGGCAATGCTGTCAGTGCTCTATGGAGAGCCAGTTCAGATTGTTGTAAAGCACAAGCTGCACTGGAAGGACAGCAAACTCTTAAGAAACAGCTTGTGCTGCGCTTGTATGTTAACTCTTAAAGGATGGCAGATAAGAAACATGCTGTTCCTTCTTCCTGGGTGTAAAGAAACAGCTGTCACAATGATGTTGTAATTGGTATAGTTTATATCTGCTGGTGCTGATCTGGCTGCTTTGTCCTGCCAGGGAGCTCCAGTGGGAGGACACATCCTCAGTTACTTAATTGAGAAATCCAGAGTTGTCCACCAAAACCATGGAGAAAGGAATTTCCATATTTTCTACCAGTTACTAGAGGGTGGAGACAAGGATCTTCTCTGCTGGCTTGGGCTGGAGCGCAACCCCCAGAAGTATGCATATCTCATCCAGGTCAGTGAGAGCTTTGTCCCCCTCTGTGCATCTTACATCTAGAGTTGTAAGGGTTGCAAATGCAGCTTTCCCCACATACTGTGCTGCTGAGCTGCTACCATAGCAAGAACCCTGGTGAGTTCCCTGTGTTCTGTGTGCGCAGAATGGCTTACTGCTGCCATCTGTACTGCTGCTGTGAGAATGTACTTTGAAACCAGTGTCATCAAACCAGTTAATGACCCTAGCTCCCCCTAATTTGGTCAAGATGCTTCTTGATTCATTGAGTTGTCTGAGCTGCTAGCAAAGTACTGTCTGCAACTTACATACTGTATAAAGGCATCTCTTCTAAGGTTCCCATGTTGGAACCTGGTATAAAATGAGCTTTTCAGGATTCATGGACCTCATATTGTAGAGATCCATTAGTATGGTTATGCAGAATACAGCTTGCTTTGTAGTAGCGCTCTTAGCTTCCTTTCCTCCTTAATAGTGAAGGGTACTTGGGGAGAAGATAGTACTACCATAAAAATGGAAGGTGTTTGTGAGCTCAGGCTCTTCATAAAGACTTTATGGTAATCACCATCCGAGCTCAATGCTTCAGGTTAACGGAAGTTTTAAGTATAAGCCAAAAGATCTGATCAAATGAGCCCCTTTCAGGATCAGCAGGAGTGAACTGAATTTGCTAGCTAATTGCAGGCTGCATCTGTACAGGCTGAGGAAAGTGGGAATGGAAGCAGTATGCCCAGTAGTATGCTGCTGATAATAAAATTGCTTTGCCAATGAATTGTACTACTTCATCTTTCTTTTACTGTATAGGGTCGATGTGCCAAAGTGTTTTCTATTAATGACAAGAATGACTGGAAAATAGTCCGCAAAGCTTTTTCTATCATTGATTTCACTGAGAAAGATATAGAGGTATGTGTGCTAAAGGGAACTGAGCCTGCCAAAGGGAATTTAAGTGAGAAGTGTACTGCTGTCTTTCTTTAAGTGATGGAAGCAGCTTTGCTTGGAAGAGGTGTTAAGGATAGAATAGGACATTGTTTGGGAGGGATTGAGGGAGTGGGTGGCTAAAGAGACAAGATTCCTATGAGCATGTGCAGGAAAGATATTAGTACTGTCCCATGGGGCTGTGGGAATCTGTTTTCTAATGGTGTATCTCTCATAATTAGCATCTCTTAGGAATTGTTGCCAGTGTTCTGCACCTTGGGAACATTCAGTTTGAAGAAGACAGCAATGGACATGCCATTATTCGCGATGGCACGCAGATCAAATGGATTTCAAAGGTCAGTATTACAAGTGCTGTGAAGAAAACCTTAACCTTGCTGTGTTTTCTCTTAAGGAGAAAAACATCAGTTCCCAAAAGCAGAAGAATTGATGTAGAAATACCCAGCTCTTGTTACAAGCTGTCTGGAGTTGTAGGGTCCCTTTTCTCAGTAGCACATCTCCCTGAAACTTATTGTTGCTCAAAGATGAATCTAACTGGGAATGAACCGGGGGGTTATGCCCTACTGATTACACAGTACTGCTTATTTAAAGTCTCCTGCTGGCCATACTCTGAGTGCAGGTATTTCTCTTTCTGCAGCTGCTGGGTGTGCACTTGTCCATTCTGCAGGAAGCTCTCACCAATCGGAAGATTGAAGCCAGATCTGAAGAGGTAGTGAGTGGTCCTGGGTGACCCCAGGCAGCTGGGAGCCCAGCTAGTGGTGGGGATGGATGAGGAGCTCTGTTCTTAGCAGTGTTACAGCAAAACTAGATCGCTCAGGCTGTCTTTCTTCCTCTGTATCACCTTCCTTTTCCAGCCCAAGATGCTAAATTACATCATATTCCCATTATTAGAGTTCTGCTGCTGAACAAGGGTAGTCACTGTGAAAAAGCTGGGCACAGGGACTTCCAAGCAGCTTTACTTGAGCCAAGCAGTTTCCTTTTGTTTAGTCCCTAGAGTGCTTTTAGGGAAACTGGGCTACATAAACAGAGAAAAGCACTGGTAAAAACTGTTCTTTAAGCTTTCTCTGGTCGTCTGGGGTATTTCTCATCTCTGGCATGTCTTATCTTCAGGTCTTAAGCCCATTGAATGTGGATCTGGCATTCTATGCTCGGGATGCAGTGGCAAAGGCAATTTATGGACGAACGTTCACTTGGCTGGTCAACAAAATCAATGGCTCCCTGGCCAACAAGGTTGGTTTCTGGTCCAGTGTCCTCCTGGACTCCAAGTGCTCCTCACACACTGAGCAGAGTTTCTCTAGTGAGGCCCTACAGCCCTCATCACCAAATATAGTTGAGGTAGAGACATCCCACAGCACTGAGCTGGACCACTGTTTAGTTGGGTGTGGAAGGTGATGTGTTAAAGCAGGTAATGACCTGCTAAAACTATTTAAAGTGGCTACTCCACTTGCATAGGACACCTAAGATTTAGGTGAAAGAAGCAGCATGAAACGTGCAGGGAAGAAGCATCAGCTGAAGCAGCGATTACAGAGCAATGGTGTCTTTAACAGGATTCAACTCAGAAAACAGTTATTGGCCTGCTGGATATCTATGGTTTTGAAGTTCTGGACACAAACAGGTAATAGCTGTTCCTGAGGCTTGGGGTAACCTATTCTGCTGGTGGGGTGTGTGCTGGAGTCCTGCATCACTTCTTGAGCCCACTCTTACCCCAGCAAGGCAAGATGGGGTGGTTGCAAAAGCTGAGAGCACTGGCTTAGTTGACTCCCTGGTGAAAGCTTTAGCTTGGACTGCTTGCTTTGACTTGAGCCATTAGTACACCAGCATGGAAGGAATGTGTGGGTTTGATCTGTATACAAGTGGGTTGTTTGGCTTGAAAACAGTAAGTGGTGGGAGAAGTAGGATTGTCCATGAAATAAAAACTAATGCTCCCTTGACCCTTCTGAAGCTTTGAGCAATTCTGCATTAATTACTGCAATGAGAAGCTCCAGCAGCTGTTGATTGAGATGACCTTGAAAGCGGAGCAGGAGGAGTATGAACTGGAAGGAATAGAGGTAACTTCTTATTTTTTCCCTGTTCTTTTTTCCTTTGAAGTGCCATTACACGGAATGCCTTTGATCATCAATGAAGGCATCCTGCTTCTTTTAGTTTGCATTGTTCACATGAGAAGTAGAAGATAGTATTTATAAGATAGTGGGTCTCATTCTGTAACCCTTTTGCAGTGTAATTAAACTTCTCTTTAGTTGGATTGGAGCCTGGCTTCAAAGAACTTAAGAAATTGCAAAGAAAAGATCTTCCTCTAAACTTGTTCTTCCCTTTTTCCTTTGCCAGTGGGAACCAATTCCATATTTTAACAACAAGATCATCTGTGACTTGGTTGAACAGAAGCATAAAGGAATAATCTCCATTCTGGTAAGGACAGAGTTTGTGCCGTTTAAATTAAAGTATGTGTCTGTGCCCTACTGTAATGGTCCAAAATCATATTTTTCCTCTAGTTATGTGATGGGTCTGCATTATTCAGGATGTAAACAGGTAGATCTTGTAAATAAAGACCCAGAAGATTAAGGTAGAGGATCTGCTTGCTAGAGCTGTGGGGTTTAAAGGTGGTGTGCTGCTTCCACAGCAACTCTGATGCTTAAGAAGGGCATTTCCTTAACTAGAAGTTGCTTGTAAAAATAGAACCGATGTCAAATTGTAACCAAGCTCTTTGGCTTTGCATAACAAGGTTGTACTGAACATTAGTGAGGAGGGAGTAATCTGTTCAGAGCAGAGTTTGACCTGGTGCCTGCTGTTCCAGGATGAAGAATGCTTACGACCTGGTGAAGCGACTGATTTGAGCTTCTTGGAAAAGCTGGAGGAGAAAGTAGGAGATCATGCCCACTTCGTGACGTATGCATTTACGCTCTGTATCCTGCCACACACAAAACTCTTCCAGTTCCTTACCCATAACAAGATATTGGGGAGGGAACAATTTTTGCTTTATCCCAAAGAAAATCAAGTGGCCTCTCCACTATCTAATGCTGTGCTGTGCTATGCTGGTAGAGTATGACCTGAGGTGTTGGGGAGGTGGGGGTTCCTGGCTCTCTTACTAATGCAATGCTGATCTTTGAATCTGGACTAAATATCATCCAGTTCCAACCCCTGCCACAGGCAGGGACACCTTCCACTGGAGCAGGGTGCTCCAAGCCCCTGTGTCCAACC
>JARCZZ010012713.1:0-29551 GCA_030323915.1 Brotogeris chrysoptera | reverse complement strand
CGACAATGTGAGTGTGGTCCTTGCACTGCTTCTTCCCCCTCTTGCACCAGCAGTCGATGCTTCTCATTATTGATTCTCAATAGATCACAGTGAGGGAGCTGCAAGAAGGAGAAAAAATGACAGCTGCTGCTCAACCCATGACAAGTTCTTTAGAGTATGTGTTATTAGGAAAGATCCTGTTACAAAAAAAAAAAAAAACTAAAAATTGTATACATTTATTGGATTTGTGCTTGTATACTTAGATTTTTTTATCGATGTCAAATAGCATCAAATAATTTCTCTCCTCCATTTCCTCCTGCGTCTTGCTCTCTCGATATTCCCTATTGCAGCATATTAAACATTTGGCATTATTTTTGAGTGAACTATCTATTTACAGTGGAATAGGTTCTATTTTGGTGATAGTTTACTCCTGACACTGCTGTTAAGGGTGATATGGAAGTGTTTGCATCCAAAGTGACGCCATTCACCTATGTATTTAATTGCGTCATTCCAGAAGCGTTTTTTGCACTGCTCCCACTCACATACCCTCATGATACTTCCTAACACATCTGATTTGTATAATTTTTACCGTAATATAAAAATATCATTTTGGTACTTTGACAGTGCACATATGATTTTACGCCCTGTGCATAAAAATAATAAAAAACCAAATCTTTATTTCTTTTGGTCTCACTATTTCTATGTATTACATATAAAAATATGGAAAAAAGATGGAAAAAATGCAATTACAGTGGCTGTAGAGCAACATTAAGAGTAATTGCCCAAGTGCTGCAGAATGATCATGCACATACTGCTCAAGGCAAGCACCCTTCAAACCAGACGGCCTGAGTTCATGCGTCAGCACATTTGACCTCAGCCTGAACAGTACCATAATCATTATTTCAAAACATATAATTCCTTCCCTTTCTCTGACCTTTAGCCTAGTTCTCTGTGGTTTGATTTTAATATGATGATTATCTTATCAATGACTGAATAATCATTAGACTACCTACTGACATTTAGTAGAAGAGCTTGGTAAAGTCATCTACTAGATTTTTCTTTGTAGAAATGCCCATTCACTTAAGAGAGAGTTTGTGGGTCAGGTTTAAAGGAGAACAGCTATGGGGGACATTACTGTGGGGAATTGAATGCCATCTTAAGAACCTGAACGTGCAGAAATCTGTGGGACCTGATGAAATCCAT
This sequence comes from Brotogeris chrysoptera, assembly GCA_030323915.1. NCBI lineage: Eukaryota > Metazoa > Chordata > Aves > Psittaciformes > Psittacidae > Brotogeris > Brotogeris chrysoptera. The sequence continues at coordinate 28,369 of JARCZZ010012713.1, read as the reverse complement.
CTGTGGGTCCTGAAGGAGTTGGCAAATGAAGTTGCTAAGCCACTGTCCATCATATTTGAAAAATCATAGCAGTCAGGTGAATTTCCCGACAACAGAAAAAAGGGAAATATAACCCCCATTTTCAAGAAGGGGAAAAAGGATGACCAAGGGAACTACAGACCAGTCAGCCTCACCTCTGTGCCTGCCACAATCATGGAGCAGATTCTCCTGTAAGGCATGCTAAGGCACCTGAAAAACAACAAGATGCTTGGTGACAGCCAGCATGGCTTCATGAAGGGGAAATCCTGCCTGAACAATCTGGTGGCATTTCATGATGGGGCTATGGAACTGAGGGTCAGGGGTAGAGCAGTTGATGTCGTCTACCTGGACTTGTGCAAAGCGTTTGACACTGTCTCACATGACATCCTTGTCTCTAAGTTGGAGAGACAACAATTTGAGAGGTGGACCACTTGGAGGATAAAGAACTGGCTGGATGGCTGTCTTAAACCACGGCAATGGCCATACACAAAGAGTTGTGGTCAATGGCTCAATGTGCAGCTGGAGACCAGGAACGAGTGGTGTACCTCAGGGATCGGTGTTGGGACCAGTCTTGTTCAACATCTTTTGTCAGTGACATGGACAATGGGATTGAGTGCGCCTCAGTAAGTTTGCCAATGACACCAAGGTGCGTGGTTTGGTTGATACACTGGAGGGAAGGAATGCCATCCAGAGGTACCTCGACACTTGAAACATTAAGCTTAACCATGCCAAGTGTAAGGTCCTAAAGCTGGGTTGGAGGAATCCCAGGCATAGCTCCAGGTTGGGCAGGAAAGAGATTCAGAGCAGTCCTGTGCAGAAGGACTTTGGGGGTGTTGGTTGATGGGAAAATGAACATGAGCCAGCAGTGTGCGCTGGCGGGCAAGAAGGCCAACCATATCCTGGGCTGCATCAAAAGAAGGGTGACCAGCAGGTCAAGGGAGGTGATCCTGCCCCTCTACTCTGCTCTCGTGAAACCTTCCTTGGAGTACTGTGTACAGTTGTGGTGTCCTCAACATCAAAAGGAAATGGAGCTGTTGGAACAAGTCCAGTGGAGGGCCACGAGGATGATCAAGGAACTGGAGCACCTCCCGGATGAAGATATGCTGAGAAAGTTTGGGCTGTTGAGCCTGGAGAAGAGAAGGCTGCTTGGAGACATCATAGCAACCTTCCAGCATCAGAAGGGGGCCTATAGGAATGCTGGGGAGGGACTCGTCATTAGGGACTGTAGTGAGAGGACAAGGGGTAATGGGTTAAAATTTAAACAGGAGAAGTTTAGACTGGATATAAGGAAGAAATTCTTTACTGTGATGGTGGTGAGGCAGTGGAATGGGTTGCCCAGGTAAGCTGTGAATGCTCCATCCCCGGCAGTGTTCGAGGCTGGGTTGGACAGAGCCTTGGGTGGCATGGTTTAGTGGGAGGTGTCCCTGCCCCTGGCAGGGGGTTTGGAACTAGATGATCTTAAGGTCCTTTCCAACCCTATCTATTCTATGATTCTATGATTCTGGAGACAAATGAAAGGAAGGTCTCTGAACACCCTTTGTGAATTTAGCTCTTTGCGCTGTCTGAATTTCAACAGTTAGCTGAAGTCACTCACCCATAAAATCTGCCTTCAGCACAAACTTGGGTGTCATTTGCAGCTCTAAATGTACAGTTTTAACTGTGAATTAAATCAAATTAAGAGGATCAAGATTTTTGAAGGAATATAAATATATTTCATTCTGTGTTTGTAGATACTAATGCTTGTAGGTAGTACAGCTGTTCAGTGCCTTCATAGAAATAAAAGAAATACTACTAGAGTGTTGCAATTCTGTTTGAATCTATCAGGTTTACATCCATAAATACGCAGTGTAACTAACATACTACTGAATCAGCCTTGGTCTTAGAGAAAACCTTGACTGCAGCTCCTGGCAGTATGAGAACTCCTAAGAGAAGGAATGGCTACATGGTTATCTTTTATAAAACCCTGATGTTAGTTTGAAGTATGTTTCATTAATATACAGGCCTGGACAGCTTTCTCACCACATTTCTTTTTTTGTGGATTCATCAGCAGTTTCTGTTTCCTTTTTTACTCTTTGCTGTTTTGTTTTTTGTTTTTTTTTCTGATGCTTATCAGCTTGTTCAAAAGGCATCACCCCCTAAAGGGGGAAACTGCTAGAAGATTTTAAGTGCTACCTCGATATTTTTTCAATTGTAAGTTTGAAAATCTTTTTTATTATATAAGCAAAACTATTGTACATGCAACCTTATGTGACTGTTGATTAAATCAATTCATCATCTCCAGCATTGTTTAGAGTGGTCAGAAAAAAACAGTGACCAGCATTTTCAAAACAGCAGTCATAATGGACTGATACCCAGGGATATGGAGACTAGCATGAGATTTGGCCAGATATATGTGCTAAAGTGTAAAGCACTACATTATCCCACAGATGTCCATATTTTCACAAAGTAATTTTGTTAGCAGAATAGTTCTGTTTGTACAAGGACACAGAACTGACACTACTCAGACCAAATATTTTGGAACTTACAGGTAAATCCACCTAATATCTTGAAGTCAAATGTTTCTTTGTCATTGTTGACTTAAAAATTCAATATCTAACATGCAAGTAGACAACACCTAAAACATCAGCAGCATTGTATTCTATGTAAACTTAAGGCAACCAGTATTTTCTATCTTTCCATTAAAAACTGTTGAGAATAATAATTACAAAATGTGGAAAACCTCAGTTCAGTGTTCAGTCATTAGCTCTCCATCTTCCAGTAGAAAATGCTTCAAGATGGAGGCAGAGAAGAATAGAAGCTGTGCTCCAGTAGAGGAGATTTAGGTTCACAGATGCAGAGAGGAGCAGCTTGATTATTTACAGAAGCAGTTAACTCACCTGAAAAAGGAAGACTTGAATTTCAAGTTTTGCTGTCAAGATTATTAATTTATAGATTGACTGCTAATTATGTGTGTTTATAGTGTTCTTTGCTGTTGAGGATGGTGTTGGGGAAGAAGAGAATTAGTGTGAAATTCATCTCCTTTCAGTCAAGGGTTAGACATCTGGGCTGTAAGGGCAGAAGGGTTGTATAAATTAGAGACACTACTTTCTTCCACTTACTCACTGCATAGTCATGCTGGATGTTGTGAGTTTCAATTCTATTTTTTTTTTTAACGTTTAACAGAGGTAGCTCAGGTATACGTGTCAGAAATTAGGAGCTTAAAAGGCAGTTGTTTTGCTGCTGAATTTACAGGTACTGAAATCTCTTTCTCAGGTTACCTCTGAAATACCTTTTATCTTCAGATATTCTAAGAAAGGTGCTTAAAGGGAGCAAAAAATTCATTATCACTTCTGTCTCTGACTAGATGTTGAAGTTCAACCATCCTAAAATCTATACTGCTCCATAAAGAAATCTGAATACAAAAAATCTGAGAGATAAACCTAAGATTATATGCTAAATCTTTAGTTAATTAAACTTAGATTAATCATATGAATTGCATCTGAATGTGATAGTACTGACACAAATTAGAAATGTATTGGTTTATGCTCCCATTGTGGCTAAATCTGTCAATAACAGTCAGAGTATCATAGAATAATAGAATAGTTAGGGTTAAAAAGTAACTTAAAGATCATCTAGTTCCAACCCCTGTGCCATAGGCAGGAATGCCTCACACTGAGCTATGTTGCCAAAGGCTCTGACCATGTAGCCCAAGGCTCTGTCACCTTTTTGGTCTTCATGTGCCCTAGTGTGGGTTCCAGGAAAATCTGCTCCATGATCCTGCCAGGCCCGGAGGTGACACTGGTCTGTAGTTCCTCTCAGGTACTACTTGTTCTAGCGTAAAAATGTGAATGCTTCTACTCAAGCATGGAAAAAAATTATCAAAAATAATTCCTTCAGAATGCACAATGTGACATTCTTGCCTAAAAATATATCCTGAATGTCACTGTTCTGGGTTCAGCAGTAGCAGTCATTTTTCTCCTCAGTAGCTGGTGCAGTGCTGTGGTTTTGACTTTCAGCCTGGCAACAGTGCTGAGAACACCAAATTTTAGTTGCTGCTCAGTAATGTTTTGGTCTGACCAAGGACTTTCTGAGCCTCATGCTCTGCCAGGGAGGAGGGGAAGCTGGGAGGAAGCAGAGACAGGACACCTGATCTAAACTGAGCAAAGAGGTATTCCATACTGCAGCACATCATGCCCACTATATAAACTGGGGCAGTTACCCAGAAGGGTTAGACCGCTGCTTGGGTAGGGTTGGGTATCGGTCAGTAGGTGGTGAGCAGTTGTATCCTCTTCCCTTGTATTTCTCTGGTCATTATTATTATTGGTGGTAGCAGCAGTGGTTTGTGTTATACCTTAGTTACTGGATTGCTCTTATCCCAACCTGTGGGAGTTACATTCTTTCGATTCTCCTCCCCCTCCTACCGGGAGTGGAGAGAGGAAGGGGGGTGAAGTAAGCAAGGGCTTCGTGGCTGAGTTGCCAACTGGCTTAAACCACGGCAGTCACAGAAGCGGATGTGTCCTCCTTTTAAAGCCCCAGATCTGAGTTATCTGGGTGCATAAATATCCATGTTTCCTTATAAGAAAAGAATAGCTGTCACAAATCCAGTTGAAAAACTAAAATTTGACATAATGCAATCCTATAAATACATAATCTAAGCCCTCCTTTTTCATATTTTTTTATCTATCCCCTTATTTTGAACATTAAGGATTAAGAATACTTATACAGTTTTACTTGTATTTTTTTTTAATGCTTCTGTTCTGTTGTCTCTAAACTGCTGCAAAGTCTTAAATTTGTCAGTAGGTTTTAAACCAGTCTATTTCCCCTCTGTGAAGAGCCCCAGTTTCTCAGCATATTTTCAATATTCCTGTTCCTGCTTTTTTGACTCTTTTCTGTGTTTAAAAAAAAAATAAAAATAAAAAAATTTTACAAGTTCTCCTTCCACAGTTTCCTACCTTCTCTTTGTCCACTTCAATTCTTTTTCATCCCTGCTTACTTGAAGCAAAAGGTAGGAAATCTTGCAGCTGCATAGCAGAAATTGATTTTGGCAGACCAGAAAAAAACAGATAACTGTTTCATCTATCCTACGCCCTTGATGGTGTTAATTTGCATCTTCTCTCCCAGCCATCGACCACACACTTAAAACTTAATATTTCATAGAAATGTAGTATCTTTTAGACCTTAAGCCACCTGCCAAATATGTTGAAAATGCCCAGTGAGATCAAGTTACCAAAGGAAACTGAAAAATGTAGAAAGAAACAGATGGACAAAAAGACAGCTATTATGTAAGTCTGACTTCAGAAATTATATTAAAAGTCCAGTTTGAAATTAGCTAGTTATTTTCAGCTGGTATGTAGTGCTATTTACATTCCATCAAATGTTTATTTGACTTTTGAACACTCTAACTGCAGCTTATTACCTATCATTAAATCTGGAACAGAATATCTTCTCAATAAATAGTATGTTGAAACATAAAAATTTTAGTACAAAGTAATTATTATTTGGCTCTAAAAAAAAATGAAGTAGTAATTATCTTTCCTTAACTATGTTAGCAGACGTATTTTGCACTTCCCTAGCTAGAAGACCTAGCTTGGTTGTCTCAGTTTATCTACACGAAAAAATTTCTTGACTCCATCAATGTATGTTTCATGGTTTATATTTAGGGAAAGAAGAACTAAAACTCAGAGTGACATCAAAATTGAGCCCTACTGTTATAGCACATGTACTTAGAAAAAGTATCTGATTAAAGGAGAGTGCGCTTCATGGCTAATACAAAAATCTAATAGACAAGGAGTAAATCTTGAGACTGTTTTTGTTTCCTGATGGCTTTAGCTTGCAGGGATAGACTTCATGGGGCCATTTAGCTTCATTTTTTTCCCCCGTCTCTTCAAAGCATCAAATAATCTACCAACTAGGAACAGTAGCAGGAACTGTGGATACTGTTGAAATGTTTCACTAATGATTTTGAGAAGGAGTGAAATGGAATCATCTGTTTGTATTTCTGAAACAAGTCTTTGTCTATATGTGTTGTGTCACTTGTGTCACTATTACTAGAAACTGTAATTAAAATGTAAAATAAATCTAAAATCTCGCAGTAAATTCTTAGGAAGTTAATTTTGAGAAAGCTCATCTTCGTTATAGTTCGTTCTTCTTATTCTGCAAGTTTAAACAATTATTTTCATGCAGTTATTCCCAAATATTTTATCCTTACCTCCCTTCTACAGGTGTTATTTAAACTAAACTTCAACTGGGTTCTAGTCATCTGTATTAAAGGAATATAAAATGAGATTGCAAACCAGAACACTAAGTGGTAGTAACACTATTACTATATCTCATCTAATTTAGTGAAAATTTTGCCACTTCTAAATGACTCCTCTCATTTTTGACTTTACAGTAGCAATAGAAAACTTGCACATTAGACTAGACCATAGATAGAACAGTTTAATTCAGAAAGGTTAGTGGAAGTTACTTGCAGTACAGAAACTCCTCCAAGATTATTGGCTTTGCATGGATTGGCTGGATTGAGTGGGAAGTTTCACCCAGTTTCTCTAGCTTGCCACTACTGATTTAACAAAAAACATTATTGTTTGCAATTCACACTGTGTTAAGATAAAATATGTCAGGATTTTGCGTGTCTAATTTGTCAGGGGAAAGAAAAAAAACACTAATTATTGTTTACCTAAATCTAACTGGTATTCCTGCATGTATGTATTTGCATTAAAATTGGTGAATAAAAGCACATAAATTAAGAAAATACATACACACTATAATTTAAAAGTCATAGTATATGAAATAAGAGTTAGAAAAATGGCACCAGGTTGTGTAAGTGCAATTAAAAAGTTTAGGAACCATAAAAGTCTGCTTTTCAGGCTTGTACTGCAATATTGAATGTTTTTCTGTTCTTTAACTAAAAGAAAGATCTCACTGATATTAACAAAGGCCAATAAAAGTTACTTTTATTGTGAGTGATGAGACACTGCTGCCTTCCATCATTAGAAACAATGATCTAGGGTCCCAGAAGATGCAGTTTAATTGATAAAACATCAGTGTGACAGAGAGCATTTGTCAAAAGTTACACTTGTGAACTTACTAAAACTTAATTTAATGAAAATGAGCTGAAGTTTGGGGGTTGTTTTTTTTCCAGAGCTACTGCCTCCTTAAAAAGATGTTCTATTTTTCCTTGCTATTTTTTGTCTATAATCTGTAGTATTTTTGTATTTTTCTGTGGACAATACCTTTTTTTTCCCTTTTCTTTTTTTTTTTTTTTTTTTTTTTGGTTTTTTTTTAATAGGTCGTTCTGAATACAATAGTAGATGTAATTTAGCTTTTTATTAAGAATAATACCTTGGTAGTTCTGGTCTTCTAATGAAGTGTTATTATGGATGTGATTTGGTTTTAACTTGCTCTTTTAATTATTTCCTCAAAAGCTACTGCTCCTCTACATATCCTAGCAGTTTTCAGGTTTCTAATATGTTCTCACATACTTTGATTCACCTGCAGTGAAGTAAGGCCCCATGGTCACTATTACTACAGTGCTGAAAACCTTACCATACCTTTCTTCAAAAAGATCAGAGAGAAGCTATACAATTACAGAGTTATAAAATCATTGAAATATCAGAAGGATGGAGTATCAGAAGGAAGAAATATCCAAAGTTCATGGAGGCCAGTTTTGTCCAAACCCAATAAGCCACCCTGAGAAGTGCATATTTAATCTTTCCTTCAGAAATAAGGATGAAAGGATATTTCATTCAGCCCCGTTGGATATCATTTCAGGTTTTGGTTGCTCTTGTAATAAGTCAGGTTTTTCTAAAAATCAATGTAAATGTTTGTTGAAAATTAAATAAGTGGCTTCAAATCTTTATGAAGCAAATTTAAAAACACTAATTTAAAAACATGAATTTAAAAACATGAATGTATTGCCTTAGTGTTTTCCTCTCTATACTGATCAAAAGGAATTCCTTACCTTCCACTGTAGACCATAGTTTCTCATCTTATTGCTCTGCTATTGTCTCACTAAGTAATCCGTTTGATTTTGTTCATGATATGCTTCAGCTGAAGGCTCACTAAACCAAACAGTAATTCCTTTATCAAATGGATAACATTCACATCCCAGAACAAGATTTTATTTTTTCTTAATTTACTTTGTTGACATGATGTGATGTAGTAGAAAGTCTGTTTTGCTGATTTTTTCTTTTGGGGCAGGGAAGGAGGGAGGGTGGGTTGGGGGTGTTGGCGAAGTGGTCCTGCCATACTCCTGCCTAGCCAGTTGTTCCCTGCTTTCTCTTTTCTGTATTTATTCCCCTTATATATATATATGTCTGTTTATTCTACTCTTTGTTTAATCCTGGACCTATCTATATTTAAAACATCATTTCAGAGTGAAAGTGACAGATTTTAGAGAAGAGGTTTTCAACTAGTGGGTAGTTTCATTAAGTCCATTAAATTTTTAGTTTACTTATGATAATACCTGCTTAAAATGTGTCAAAATGCCTTTTAGAGTCAAGATACATTAATTACCTTTACTGTTTCCCTTTTCTACTAGGCCAGGTGTTCTATCAGGGCAAGAAATTAAGCCAGTTTGACATGATGTTCTTAATTCACCCAGGCTTGCTGTTTTTCCTAATCAGCTCACTATTATCTAGCTTCTTGCAAGCAGTCTGTTTAAAGATTTTCTCTACAATTTTCCTAAGAATCAGGCACAATGCTTATTCACTAATTCATCCTTTATCCTGTTTTGAGAAGTACATAGAATCATGGAATGGCTAGGGTTGGAAAGGAGCTTAAGCTCATCCAGTTCCAGCCCCCTGTCATGGGTAGGGATGCTCACACTAAACCATGTGACCCAAGGCTCTGTCCAGTCTGGCCTTGAACACTGTCAGGGATGAAGCATTTACCACGTTTTTGGGCAACTTGTTCTAGTGCCTCACCACCCTCACAGTAGAGAATTTCTTCCTTATGTCTAACCTGAACTTTCCTGGGCTATCTCCCTTCTCTTACATGGGATGTCCCCTACTTGCTACAAACTTTTGAAAGATAATTTATTAATGCCACAGTGATTTATGTCATTACCTTTTTAAGTAGTCTGGGTTAAGTATCATATGACCACTGTATTTATCTTTTTCAACCAGGACCCTGCTTTTAACCATGACAACACCGGAGCAGATTTCTATACTGCAGCCTGTGGAGGACTCTATCCTGGAGCTGGTGTATGTGCCTGTAGGAAGCTTTAATGCCATGGAGAGTCCATGCTGGAGCAGGCTTCTGGGAGGAGCTGCAGCTCATGGAGTGGAGCCCATATAGGAGCAGGTGATGGTAACTTGTGAGAGATCTGCCTGTGTTTATCTCCACCCATGAGTTATTTTTTCATCTTATTTTCTCCCCCAGCCCTGTTGTGAAGGGAGGGAGACAGAGCAGTATGGTGGTAGCCTGGTAGCTGCCAGAATAACCTTTAAAGGAGTCACTGGAATACTGGACCACAGAGATGAATCCTTAAAGGAGTTCTTACTCATTCACTAGAAAACAAGGAGTAATAAACAGTCCTCAAAATACTACATCATCGACAGAAAGTCATTGTGATGCATGAGATACATTACAATTTTACACAATTTTATTTGAAACCCTGGTAATGCATGGCAACTAGTATTAGGCTGCTGCTGAAATCCACTTTCTGACATGATCATAGAGTTATGTGCAGGGGGATTAAAAATAATAGCCATTACTTAGAAAATCCATCTGCCTGGTCTTGCTCCATTTAAAATAAAAAATTGAAGACAAAGGTAGAATTATATTGCTTGTATTTTAGCTACCTATTGAGAACCATCACCTTCAAAAGAGACTTCAAGTCTAATGACAAAGATTCTGAACAGCTAGCTTAGACCGGTTATCACTTTTAAAACTGGCAACATTAAGTGGAATAAATTTCACTTGAGGTTTTTGCAGAAGCAGAATGAGGGATTTCACCTACTGGTGTCTTTCAATGGCAATCTGTTAAAATAAACCCTTGAAAGTCCTGCACCTTTTCCAATCTTTTTGGTCTCTCTCATAAAGAAGATTTAAAGGGAAGTAAGATTTAAAAGGATTTGAAATTATGGAAGAACATTTCACAGTCTAGTAGTTTAGGTGTCAAAGAGGAAATGAAAAGAAATTAAGAAAGATTCATCATTTTAAAGTTGAAAGGGGAAGTTAATCATGTACTCTGATGTACCATACAATAGATATTCATCCATTTGCACTTATACTATGCCGAAAAATTTGTTTGACCATGATTTGTTTGATGTTCTGTAAAGACTTCTGATTTATGAAGAATTCGGTCTACCATTCTGGTAGGTAGTTGGTTCCAATGGTTAAGAAATTTCAGATTCTTCACTGTGAGAAATTACTGTACGGATTATAACATTAGAAGATACATTTGTTAGTCTGGAAAAAAATATTTATTTATATTATCATCTTGGAAACATGTGCAAGAAAAAAAGGTATTGCCGTGGATAAAGATAAATATTGCTGGAATACAAAATTCAGCTAGTAGGATTCATTTGACATTGAGAAGGCATAATAAAGTTTAATCTTTAAGAATTATTTATCTCCACAAAGTTAATTAATGTAAATCTAAAAGAAAGCTGTAAAGCAGATATGATTAATTCAATTCTGGAAGTACTTTTTCATCTATGTTTCCTACACAGGAAATGCAGTTAGGATTTTTAAACTTCAGATAACCAAAATTAGAAGACAATAATCTTAATCAGTGAAAGAATGCAATTGACGTATAACAAAAACAATAATAACATTGGTGGTTTCAGTACTTCATTATGCTGAAAATTATTATGGGGAGATCATAATTTTATTGTTAAAAGCACTGCATTGATAAAAATGAACTGTAAATTGCAAATAGCTAAGTTTTGTTCATTCCTCCCTTTCCTGGGAAAGGAAGGTAATACCTTGTATTCTTAATACATATTAATAAAATTTAATATTAATAAAATACATATTAATAAAATGTATTAATAAATAAAATGTAAAATAAATGTATATAGTATGTATTTATATGTAATTAATATGTATTTATTAATAAATACATATTAATAAAATTAAATATTCTTAAACCAAACATATTTTTTTTGTTATAATTGACTGTGTTCTTTACTGTGATGGTGGTGAAGCACTGGAATAGTTTGCCCAGGGAAGTCGTGAATGCTCCATCGCTGGCGGTGTTCAAGGCCAGGTTGTAGAGAGCCTTGGGTGGCATGGTTTAGTGTGAGGTGTCCCTGCCCATGGCAGTGTGGTCGGAACTAAATGATCTTCAGGTCCTTTCCAACCCTAGCTATTCTATGATTATATGAATACGTAACTATTTAACATGGAAACTGCACTACAGACTTGTATGCTATACAGCCTCTTCAAGGTTTTCTACTTATAACATGTCTATGATAATCATCAGGGAAGGACTATGGCTTCAAGCTGCATAAATTACTTTAGGTATTCAGATTGTGAAAGTTACCCTACTGAAACAGAAAACCTGTCTCAGGTTCGGTGTTCCAAAATAATGTCTGAATTTGTAATACTGTGAATCACTTAATGGATGTAATCAACAATATGCAGATGGAAAAGAGATGGGCTGTCATGTTCAATAAAATTATTGGCTCACCTACTAAATAATTTTTGATCACTGCATTTTTTACTCTTCATCATTACTTGAATTACAGGCACCCATACATACTACTTATACCAAAAATTGCTTATAGTAATTTTAATTTAATTCTATTTTCTTGCCTTTTATAGCTCTACTTATACCAAAAACTGCTTTATAGTAATTTTAATTTAATTCTCTTTTCTTGCCTTTTATAGCTCCCCTTTTATAACACAAGTACCAGTTGCCAAATAAAATAATTTTTCACCTGATTTTTATGTCTTTTATAAGGTTACCTTACTGACCTTAATGGAATTTTTCTCTAAGGTATGAATAAAATGAAGGTAATAACTTTCATTCACCCTGTTCTTTAGGCTTCTGAACTGAAGGTGACTATATAATCATAAAATCATAGAATAGTTAGGGTTGGAAAGGACCTTAAGATCATTTAGTTCCAACAACACTGCTGTGGGCAGGGACAACTCACACTAAACCATGCCACCCAAGGCTCTCTCCAACCTGGCCTTGAACACCGCCAGCAATGGAGCATTCACGACTTCCCTGGGCAACCCATTCCAGTGCTTCACCACCAACACAGTAAAGAACTTCTTCCTCATATCCAATCTAAACTCCCCCTGTTTAAGTTTGATCTCATTACCCCTTGTCCTCTCACTACAGTCCCTCTTGAAGAGTCCCTCCCCAGCATTCCTATAGGCCCCCTTCTGATACTGGAAGGCTGCTCTGAGGTCTCCACGCAGCCTTCTCTTCTCCAGGCTCAACAGCCCAAACTTTCTCAGCATATCTTCATACGGGAGGTGCTCCAGTCCGCTGATCATCCTTGTGGCCATCCTCTGGACTTGTTCCAACAGTTCCGTGTCCTTTTTATATTGAGGACAGCAGAACTGTACACAATACTCCAAGTGAGGTCTCATGAGAGCAGAGTAGAGGGGCAGGATCACCTCCATCGACCTTCTGGTCATGCTCCTTTTGATGCAGCCCAGGATAGCGTTGGCTTTCTGGGCTGCAAGCGCACACTGTCGCCTCATGTTCATTTTCTCATCAACTAACACCCCCAAAGTCCTTCTGCGCAGGGCTGCTCTGAATCTCTTCTCTGCCCAACCTGGAGCTGTGCCTGGGATTGCCCCAACTCAGGTGCAGGATCTTGCACTTGGCTTAGTTAGACTTGATAAGTCATAGAATCATAGAATCCTGCATAAGGAACAAGGTAGCAATTTCAAGGAATATCAATTATACATGCCTGATGATACTTTTATCCCTAACATATATTTACCATAATAACTTGTCTTGCATTATCCTCATTGTCACAAGACTGAAAATGAAATTATTTATTTATTTTATTTTGCCTCATTCACTGTGAACAGAAAATTGTGAATGAGGTAGATAAGTTAAATTTAACTTAATCCTAACTACTTAATGAATTATATTCTGCCTTGTGTATGGTTTAGCAGCAAATCTGCATGCAGAGTGCTTAAAGCTGTTCCCAGTAATACCTTTGAATTTCTGAAGTGCCGTCCTTATTAATCAGATTTGTTTCAGAATTCTTATTTTGGGAAATGCAAATACAATTTAAAAAAAAAATAATTGTAGATTCAAAGGACTATTTTGGATTCATATAAAGTGAGTCTCTTTTTATATTTTTTGCTTGTTATTCAAATTATACACTGAGGTAGGGTCTTGTGGATTTATTATTTTGTATTCATATGCATAAAGAGTCTTTGAAGACAAGTACAAAGAATTTAACCACAACTGATGAATTGTCCTTATCCCATAAGGCTGAAAAACCAAAATAATAGTGAATTTTTGGGGAACAGTTTAGAAATGTCTGTTTATTGGCTAAACATATATATGATATTTAAATACTATGATAGACATATATGATATATAAATATATATTTTATATATACATAAATTATATATGCATATACATGATATATAAATAATGAGGAAGAGAAAAAATAGTAAGCACCAGTAATGAAAGACAAGAAGGTGACTAGAAGTATCCCACATGGATTTACTGTAGGCACACTGTCTGACAAAAAAAAAGTCTGGCAAAACTAATAGCTTTCTCTGAGAAGTTGACTGTGAATGAAGGGAAAACAGGATGCTGTTTACTTTGACTTAATAGTGTATTTAGTGGGAGGTGTCCCTGCCCATGGTAGGGGGGTTGGAACTAGATTATCTTAAGGTCCTTTCCAACCCTAACTATTCTATGATTCTATGATTATGATTTGGATAGGTGAACTATACAGTAGATGGATCACTGGTTTTTTCAATGCAGTACAAAGTCAATCAGGTAATACTCTTTACTGCCTTTATTAATTACATGAACAAAAGGATGAAATGTACCTACAGAAAAATTGTGAGCAGTAAAAAACTTGAGATCAATTGGATATAGTGGAAGTAACAGTCATTATTCAACTGAACTCTGGCAGTCTGTACTTTAAGAATAATTTAAATTTTAGAAAAAGAAAATGTAAAATTCAGCTCCAGGGCTAGAATAATCCCAAGGTTCTGCATGGGCCAGACATGAGAAAACTGAGAGAGTAGGATCTTATTGCTGTCCCTCATTACCCAGTGAGAAGCTGTAGAGAAAACAGAGCCTTGCTCTCCTCTGAGATGCATAGAAAAGAGGCAACAAGCACGAGACACAGCATAAGAAATTCTGATTAGATGTAGTAAACCCCAACTTTCATAGTTAGGGAAGTCAAATGCTGAACCAAATTGGCTGATGAATCTCCATTTTTGGAAATTTTCAAAACCCAACAGGAGAAGAACTGTATCTAGTAGTGATGTAGTCAGTCCAGGTTTTGAGTGGGGATTGAACTGGATGATCTCCAGAGATCTCTTCCAAACCAAATTATTGTGTGATTCTATATTCATCACTATCATGGAATATGGTCTTCAAGTACAGATCTTCAAGAAACATTCTACTATTTTTATTTTAAAGGACAGTAAAAAGATGACTGAAAAGACCAAATCTTAAGGGATTACTCTTCAGAAGTTTAGCCAGAGATCGAATAACAAGCTTTTCTTTTCAAGCATTTAGTGAAGGACATTTTTTAATTCTATTAAAGTTTTGGCTAAAATTTGGGAAAAAGTGACTGGGTTAGAATACATTGCTTCCCTGCTGTTCAGGAAGCAACACTTCATAGGCATGACTTGCAAACAAATAGAAAACTGCTCTATTTTTAATAAAAAGAACTTTATTCATGTTGTGTTTGACCATTTCTGACAGGTGGGAAGAATACAGTTTGCAGCACCTTTATTTCCTTATTGAATACAGAAGGCACACAGGCTGTTGGCTAGCAATTCATGCTTTCATAGTCAATGAAATTAATTTAGGTCTTACTGTCCAAACCATCATGTGTTCCCTTAAACCCATAACAGGCTATTTCATTAGCACTTCTGCTCTGTACTGTTTCAGCAGCTGTGAAACTATGCTGCTTTAGTCTCTGATAATCTAATTTTGAATTAATATCCTGCAGAAGAGCAAATTCTGAATCTCTATAGACCAATGAATTAAATAACCTTGCAAACTGAAGGGAGAAAAACACAAGCAAAGCCTTGGAATGTATCATTGTTAAAAACAAGACACATTTCTAGTTTAATAGCTTACTCTGCAGAGTCCCATTTGAGGATAGTAACCATATATTATATTTTTCATTAGCAGTGCTGAGATGTGAATCTCTTACAACTGTTATTTTATCCTCTGTTTTTATTTTCTCTCTTCTTCAATTCATTGAAAATTCCTAAGCAGATCATTATTTTATCCTAGGTTTTTCTATTACCACAGTTTTGCCAGTGAATTCCTTTATAACAGAGCCTGCCCAAAAAATATATATGCCTCAAAAAAATTAGGAAACTCCTTGAGGAAAAAAGAATTCACCCAAATTTGTGAACAGAAAAATATTTTAGGTTGTTCTTTATTAATGCTTGTAGCTGCTCATAAAAAGCTAAACCAGCAAAACCTAAAACACAAAATCAGTAAACTAGTATTGGGTATGAGTTAAAGCAAATAAAATAAAATAAAAAAATAAAATAAAATAATAATAAAAAAGAAGAGTCTACCTGCAATGATGAGAAAGAATTTAAGTCCCTCTGGGTAGCAGTACGACCTCTGGCATATCAGCCACTTCTAGTTTTATGTCATCTGCAAACTTGCTGAAGGTACATTCTGCCCTGTTGTCCAGGTCAGCAATGATGACATTTAAGAGTATCGGGTTCAGTTCTGTCCCCTGGGGTACACTGCTTTTATTCTAAAATCAAAAACAACATTCAAATGCTTCTGCTTTAGTAATAGTGTTCTTATTTAAAAATATCTCTAGTAAATTATGACTGAAGGGAGAATGATCTTCTAGAAGCAAGATATAACAGCAGATAGATGCCTAGCATCAATGATAAAACCTAAACTGAACTTTTTTGGTTAATATATCTCACCTTGACCCGGTGAGTGTCAGCCAGGACTGAGAAGGATTTTTCATGCATTTTAGAGAGCAAAAAATTGAAAAAGCCATTGACAAGCTATGGAGCAAGGTTAAGACTATGGTTACTATTAACTGACAGGCTCTCCATAGTGGGATAAATATTATACGAACTAGAAGCACACTTCCTAGGCTTCAAACTGCCAATGCATAACCACCATCTAAATGTGCAACAACTACAAGATGTACATGTATAGAACTGTGGGACGCTAGATTTCCTGTGTCTTAGTACAGATAATAGCTTTAAACATCGAACAAAGATTTAAGGATGTTTCTCAGCGTGACTGAAACAGACATGCAATCTGAAGTGAGCTAGAGACAAAAATGGAGAAGAGTTGCAAAACTCATCTATTTTTAACTTATAGAGAGGAATTCCTTATACGGCCTTTTAAGGCAGAGCCTTTTACAGGTGCTGATGAAAAATTTGGGAATAAAATTCCTGAGAGCACCTTCTACACAAAAGGGAGGAAAACATTTGTTCAAGACACCTCCAAATGCTTTTTAGTTGTCTGATGCAGATCAGATCTCCATTCCACAAAAGTGGGAATCACACAGGTTGTTATAAGAGCACCAGAATGCCAAATTTCAAGTTCTCTCTATTACAAGTAAGAAATCTAACCACTTCTAAAAGTAATCTTCACCATGCTCATTTTAAGATACCTCATTATAGTTTTGGGGGGAGTTTGTTTGTCTGTTCTCTCTGAAAACACATATATTCACACAGAGAACACTGAAAACCTTCCAAAATCTCATTCTGAGGTGCATCTTAGGAATGGAAAATTTGAACTACGTAGTTCGGTTAGTAAAAACTCAGAAAAGAGATTTTTGATTGAAAGTAATGTATAATGTAATAGTATGTGGTGCTGTCAGGTGTTATACTTGTAAATTCATTACATATTACTTAATTTGGTGGAAACTTTATAATAATCACTTAACTGCAACTGTCAGGAGAGAAAAAAGAGTGTCAATTTTGAATCTGCTGCTTAAATAGAGGTATTACATCAAGTTTAACCATTTATGTTCAGCCTGAATTAATTTCTGCAGTTTGAATGGAGAAAATATTTGTGATGTAAATAAAATAAGGGTGATGACTGGCAATGTGACACTGGGAATTCTCTGAACTGCTTTTAAACTCTGCTGTGGCTCAGAAAAAATGGACAGTATACTTATCGCACATGGTAGTGTCAGTAAAGTAATACATATGAAATCTGTCCCCACAGGGAAGGAGGACAAGTTTCATTAATATGAACTAAGTACCTGGGGTTATTCAAGAGTTTTCTTCTTATGAACTTTGAGAAGCAGAATTAAAACTAAAGTTGACATACCAGTACTGAATCAAATTAAGAAAAGCCTTTCTGCTGAGGAAATTTCCCAATACTGGCAAATTAGATTATTTAAGCAGTTCAAGAAATTCATAAGCGCAGCTAAAGGACACCTCTTTAAAATTAAACTAACATTGCTAAAGATGAAGTATATAGTGACATTGCCTGCCAGAGTAAATGTGGATATAGCCTTCAAAGACAGAACTGTGGCTTTAATGGCAGCAAATCACTTTACAAAATTATATGTTTGTTTTCTTGGGAAAAAAGAAAAACAAAAAAAACCCAAAACAAACAAAACCCCAAACCCAAACTGAGGCAACTCACAGAATAAAACTCATAAGACCTGGTTCCTAACCCTTCTGTCAGGTGGAAATGTATTATATGCTGTAAGAGCACAAAGGGACTACTTCAGACTGTGAAACTATTAATTTAATTCAGAATTTTTTGCACTTTATTCATCACTACAAGCATTAGCTCTTTATTTATCACATGTACTGATGGAACAATTAAGTGTATAAATATATTGCAGCACACTTTTTTTTCAAGTGATATTCTAATCATTTCATATAATGTTAAAATACATGCCTAAAGAGGGAAGATAGCTTAATGTATTTATATATCAAGATTTGAAAGATGCATTTTTAAATCCCTAATGAAAATCAGTATTCTTTTTCCTTTTGAAATAGAAATAAAGCCTGAGATGCTGCAAATGTTAATAAATGAAATACTCACTGAATTTCCAGATTTGAAGACCTAGTGATGTCTCCATCTAGATGAAGACCTGGTTGTTCTGTTGACCATGGAAAAGAGACATAATGTGGCTCTTAGCTTTGTAAGTTCCTTGCCATTTTATTGACTCCTGTCCTTTACTATATACAGGAAAGATTTTACATAACATGCATATATACTACTGAATGGGTGGCCTTGATATTTGCCACATTTTGCACCAACTCCCTTGACTATTAAATTTTCAAACTGTTGTAGAAGTGGGCGCTCAGGAGGTGAACTTTGAGGTTGCTTTCTATTTCTTCCTATTATTACTCTATTTTGTTCCCTGGGGTTTGATGCTTTGTCAGTTATATGCCTTCATTTTTTTAGAATTATTTTTGTCTCTGTCTACTTCTTATTTGTCCTACTCTTCTCAATGCATCCAAAGCTTACCTTCAGTTTTATGCATGCTAGAAAAACAAATGGAGACAGGCCAAGGTTCATCAAAATATGATATTGGAACCCCAACAAAATGGTAGCCGATCCGAGCTCCTCACCAATGTCTCTGGCAGCTGAAATAGACGGTTTTATATTAAACAAACATGAATTTATAGTAAAAACTTTATTAAAAAACCTGATGAAATAAATTCTACCTACAGTTTGAGTAAAATGGTTTCTTTTTTGCTTCAGATTACTTCCTGATGCTACCTGAGAAAATACTTCTGTTTTCTAATGTTTGTGGAAAACAACCTTCTCCCAGTCTGTAAGAAGCTCACCTTAAAACAGAAAATATATGCTCACCATGAGAGAAAAGAAAAAATGTTAGGGGAAAATGACACATAGGTTAATACAAATATACTGGCTTCACTTACTGTGCAGGGGACCATAACCCAAATTTAACGTGTTTATCTATATCCATCTCTCACTACATGTACAAATAAACAGCTATACAAGTTCCAGTGGTGAAGAATGGTTCAGTAGTGTATCAGTGAGGTTACTAGTAGTTTCATACCTTAACATCTATTGTCTGCCTGCAGACAGGACATGCCAATCTGTCTGTGTTCTTCACAGACTCCTCAAGGGAGAGCATTTTTACCTATGTGGTGAGTTACTTAGGCTATTTTTTAATTTAGACCCATTTTTTTATGTCTTGAAAGCTTCTTTATTAATTCCCAGTATTTTTTTCTTCCATTGTTTGCTAGATATCTTTGAACTAGCTCATGGATTTCAAGCACTATGTTTGTTATTAACGGTGGCAGATTTCTTCAAAGTACAGCTGCAGCCTGTAATGTATAAGAGAAACATTTTACCCTTCAACTTTATGCTTAACCCACATGCTCAAGGAGATTGACATATAGAAACATGACATTGACACTTGAAGAGAGATGAAGCCCTCTTGAGTACCGTGCATTTGTTTTCTTTTTATATTGACAGATTTAGGAAATATCAGAGAGCAACATAACACTTCTTCCATAACTGAGATTTCTAAGAGTATGGGTATTTCAGCAAAGAAATATACCAATGGGGATGCTGACTTGGCTGTATTTGCCTCAAATGCAAAATGGTGAAGAGGTAATCCTCCGTGAGAACAAATGCGCAGTCAGAGACCAAGCATCACAACTTCTTTGCTGTGTTCCTATCTACATGATTTACAGAGAAAACTCATGTAAATCTTCAGCAAAGTAGACATTACAGGATCCTCCTCAATGTGATTCTTGTAGAATAGCAGTTCTTTCGATGACAGCAAGAATAAACAAGCACTCAATTGAACAAAAAATCACAGTGTTTTTTTCTTTGTTCAGAGATACTCTGTATAACCGCTTACACAAACCTTCCTTCTTTCCTTTCTTTCAAGGTCCATAAGAATCTGAAGAGTCTGTGCCTGACAGGGATTTTGAAGGATACTTCACTCTCTTATACGAAAAGAAAACTGGAAGTGTACTCTCCTGGTTTCAGCTGAGATTAATTTTCTTTTAAGTTAATAATTTTCAAGTTAATTTTCTTTCTAGTAG
This sequence comes from Brotogeris chrysoptera, assembly GCA_030323915.1. Taxonomy (NCBI): domain Eukaryota; kingdom Metazoa; phylum Chordata; class Aves; order Psittaciformes; family Psittacidae; genus Brotogeris; species Brotogeris chrysoptera. The sequence goes on along the minus strand of JARCZZ010012713.1, from coordinate 8,208 downwards.
CTGGTACAGAATAATGCTGATAACACACCGATGTAGTTACTTAGTAGTGCTTACCCTGATCAAGGACTTTTCAGTTTCTTACTCGGCCAATGAGGAGGGGCACAAGGACCTGGGAGGAAGAAGAGACAGGACACCTGACCCAAAGGGGTATTCCATACCACAGCACGTCATGTCCAGTATATAAACCGGGGGAGTTTGCCAGGAGACCCTGAGTGCTGCTTGGGGAAGGGCTGAGTATTGGTCATTAAGTGGTGAGCAAATGCATTGTGCATCACTTGTTTTGATGTTTGCTTTTTTTCCCCCCTCCTTTTCTGTCCTATTAAACTGCCTTTATCCCAGACATGAGTTTTATCTTTTTTCTGATTCTCTCCTCCATCCTACTGGAGGGGAGGGAGGGAATGACTCTGGTGTTTAGCTGCCTGCCAGGTTAAACCACAATATGTAGAAATGGAAGTGCAGCAAGGATGCAGCCAGATAAAATTCCACCCCTCAAAAAAAAAAGCAAAAACCCCAAAGCCACTTTCCCCAGCTATACAATATACCCTATCAGGCGTACATAAAATGTATGGTGCATTTCACAGTAAGCATTTCCTAGGTAAGTTACTCACCTTTAAATTACCACTCCGGTATTATTAAAAAAAATAAAAATAAAAATTGATAATTGAGTGGAGTGGCTGTATTAATTTGCTTCCTTATTAAAGGAATACTGTTTTCTTCCAGGCTCACCCTGTTTGTGATTCTGAACTGACCTATTTTCTCTAAGTTGTGAGACCTTTATGACATGCCGTGACTCAAAGTATCACGGTACCACTTGCAAAAAGCAATGTTCATCCCTTGGGTGGATTGATTTTTGGTCCTGGCAGTAAGTCTAATAAAGATTGATTGCAAGACTCTTTTTGGATATTGGGTGTCGCAGGCACAATAATTCATAAGGTCAAAAGTATGGGACCTGGACTTTGTCTAATGTGCTTTCATTGTATACAACAATCCTTTATTTTTGTCTTCGTGGAAAGCTTTGCAATTCTTATTTTATTGCCAAAATAAATGTCATTAATAGAAATTAAGTAGAATAATATTTTTCTTTTATGTATATGATTATTCTAAATGTCTACTATGCGCTTAGTTGAAGAATGATATATTGATTTCTTCTCTAGTTTTAACTGTAAAACTGCAAGGCAGCTGGCTGGCTAAGCATCTGCAGATTCAGGATGGGTCACCTCTATGAAAGAAATGGATTTTCTCTTTCTCTCTGATGGAGCTATTGTTCAGACAAAGTTAATAACATTCTATAGCAGCATTTTAAAATTTTGAACATTACTGTACATCTCTGTCTAAATTAAAATAAACTGTATTAAGACAAAATCCCATTGTCTTATATTCAGGATTGGATATTAATCACAAAATTGTGTATCCATTTTCTTCATATTCCTGAGGATAAAAAGACTTTATAAAAGAATGCATTATAACTGTGCCTTTGAAATAATTATTAGGCTTTACAGAAGGATCGTGTAACTAATTTTAATTTGTAATTTCAGCAGAGTGGTTGTAGGACAGAATATTTTGGGCTCTATTTTGGTTTCTAAAACAATTTTGTCAAATGGATTTTGTCAAAAATCTTGAATTAGAATTCATCCTATCTAAACTTAGGTAACTAGAACAGACTCCTTTTCTATTGCAAAGAGAGAGACCTGTGTTCTGAACAATAACTCATACTGTCTTGGGCACAGTGAAACAAGCTACATAGATTACATAATTGTGGTGTAGTAAACATGGTTACTGTCAGTGTTGCAGCCTACATTTCATGGATGCATGAATGAAGAAGGAACGGAATAGTGCTCTTCATTTTGTAGATCACCAAATAACCTGTAGATAAGCAATAACTTGACAACCAGTTGTGATAACTGATTGTCTTACTGCAGTGTATTGGCCGGGGAAAAAAGAGTGAATGTATCCATGTCTCCTCTGACCTTAAAATTCTGAATTCTTAATACTTCCCTTTTGGAAAGCAAACAAACAAACAAACAAAAAACAAACAAAAAGAAAACCATAATTCTACCTACTGCAAACACAACTGTTGCAATTAAGGATCAAGGACTGGTGTCAAAAAAAACCAAGAGTCTTAGATTAAGTCAAATCCAAACTGTAACAGCTGAAAATATCTACTGAAAATCAGTCTTTATTGTGCTAGTCTAGGCTGTATTAACAGTATTTACTGTAGTGAGTATTGATAGTTCCTATAATAAAAATGGTTCATTTGCAAAAACACAAATCCATATCAGTAACTGCATTGTAAAGGAATTGTCAAGGGAAATCAGGAGATGATCAAAGGTGTGCAGAAATCCTTACAAATATGGTAATGATTATTAGTTAATTTTATATTGGAGAGATTAAAGGATATAAGTCAAAATCTTTATTACAGATATCATTTGCATTTAGAAGCTTAGCACTTCTTGTTTCCCTTTAGAATATTACTAGATGTTGAACCAACATTTATCTGGTGCTTGTTCTCATACATATACATATATTTTGTTGAAAACAGGATGGCGTAAGTCAGCATTTCTTAGAGGTTCATATTTATATGCAGTTATTATATCCTCACCCCTATTTCGGCCAATCTCACTCTAAGAATAAACCAGAAACACTGTCTATATTTCAAAGAAGACAACATATAAAAATGTGGGTTCAGTTGCAAGAAAAGTGTCTTACATACAATTTTTCCCAAATAATGCAACACCAAGAAACTCTGCTGTATCTACACTATCAATCACAAGACATGCAAAGGTCTTGCTGTTAGCTGTATTTCAGAGGTAAATTTGCAAATCCCCAAATTTGCCTGTATTCTGTGTCAGATTTTGAATCTAGCATTGTTACAGTGAAAGAGAAACAGAAATTTGTCAACTACTGCTAATTAAGATCAAATTAACAGATTTTACCTGATGAAGATCTCTATCCTGAAAAATTTATTGGCTGTATTAGATTCTGTTTCCCTCAAAGCAGTCCAGGTCCCATATCATCTTTGGATGACAGTTTTTCATCTGTGGCAAGCCTGCCACTTTGTAACTCTCAGGTTGTAGCTGTTTTTGATGTGAATGCTTTCTCATCCATCTGGCCAGAGTCGATCCATGCGCCATTTTCGCTCTCCAGTGTCCTTGCAGGAGAGAACCAGAAGATAAATGTGATCTTATTAGTCTAAAAGACTCTATAATGTCTTTTTTATTCTGATCTATTTAAATATCTATCTTAATTCTATTTACATATATAATTCTATAAATTACATATATATTTACACATATATATATTTATAAATATAATTCTATAAATTCTATTTAAATTAAGGTTTGCTTTTCTTTTTTTTTTCTTTTTTTTTTTTTTGCTGTTTAGGTCCCTGCCAAACACTGGACTCAATTTTAACATCCTGCTCAGTACAAATCAGGTCTATTTCCTTTTGTAGGTGAAGATCAATTGAAATTGCACACAGGCAAACTGCAAGCTGAAAATGGAGCTCAATTTTCAACATATTTTTAGATCATCATTACAGTATATATTTGTGCCTGTGTGTTCTGCTTTCCTCTTTCTATCTTTTCATGTGAACATTTACACGTGATTCTTACAGGAACATTAAAATACTTCATAAAGTAAAACTTGAATTAAGGAGGAAAATAATGTTGTTTTGATCACCGAAAAAGCACTGACTTTGAACCACAGAATTTAAAACCTTCATTTAGATACTGCAGCTTTATCCTAGAAACAAAAGGCTCCTGTAAGTCACTCTCAGAACTGGAACTGGCAGTCTAAAAGCAGACCTCTTACATTCTTGACAACATGCAATAAAAAAAATCAAATAATACTGTAACCATGCAGCAAGTTATCACTTTTAAAAACTTGCAAACAACTGAAAATAAAAACAGACTTTGAAAATCCTTTTTCTTTTGAAAGGTTGGTTTTTTTTCAGTCATAAGTTCTGTGTAACTGCTTCTAAGTGTGAGTCAGATATCACAGGCTTCTCAAAAATTATGTGACCACAGCAAAAAAAATTATGTGGCTTATTTCTTGCTGATATTTATCATGCTTAAGAATCCAGGCAAAGGCCTTCATTGTTCTGGTGCTCACCTGGTATTCCTGTTTTCTCCATACTTCTGACTGTATAAGAGAGGTTAATTTAAACTCTCCTCCTAAGTTCATATAATTGTGCCAGAGACAACCATACCCTGGGAAGGAGGTTATGGGCAGCTGCCAAATTCCCCAGACTCCTGCACCTGCTGGGTGCTGGAGCCCATCTGGGCATGCTTGTTGCCCTGGCTTATGTTCCTTATTTGCATGCTAAACTAGTAGCAAGGCTGAGTGTGCATCCCAGACAGGCATACACACACTACATAGTAATCACATAAAACATATGTACAGGTAGCAAATTTAACTCCTTCCTCTCCAAAAGGCCAGGATTGAGGTTCATTAGGCACAACACACATCCATACTGTCCACATTCAGAAACACATGCATATTTATGGACCACCTCAATATCTGCACAGCTTCTCAGCCTGTCTAATGTCCATATCTAGATCCTGGGCCCCTTATTCAGTATTCAACTTTCTGACCCACTGCTTGCTATTAGCCTGTGAAGACTAAATTCATTGGGGAGGTGTAAACACATCCCAGCCCCTCCAGTTGATGGCACATGGGTCTATAAGCCTGGTTCCTTGCTGGTGCTTGGACCTTAGCGGTCAGGTAAGACACAGAATGAGATTACACAGAGCAAAACACTTAAGGATTTCATAAGCAGATTGCACAGACTGCAGTGATCAGGCACAAGGCACAGGAGAGAACGGCAGTGATCTCCAACCTGCTTGCATGCGATGGTCCCTTTATTCCACTTCTTTTTTTGTCCTACGTTTGTTCCTCCCTGGTCAACCCTCATCCTTCCCTCCCCTTCCCTATCTTTGACCTTCCCCTGAGCCCCCTCAAATATCCCATAATACTCATGGTTGCCCTTTTTCCCCACTCTTACCTGTTACAAAGCTCAGGCTGACCTCACTGAAAGCTGTTTTTGAGTGCCACTTCTCACGGCTCCTCAGTCAGGGGCTGAAGAGCTCTAGTCTTACCTACTGTGCACTTGTCACCTGTTTTTTTATGACTGAGTTTCCAGCCTGGAGAAGAAAAGACTTTGAGGAGACCTTACTGTGGCCTTTCAGTGTTTAAACAGCACTTATAACAAAGATGAAAACAAACTGCACAGCTGGGTCTGTAGCAATAAGGCAAGGGGTGATGGTTTTAAAATTAAAGAGAGTGGATTTAGACTAAATATAACGAAGATATTTTTTTGCTGAGGTTGGTGAAACACTGGAGCAGTTTACCCAGAGAGCTGGTAGATGTACCACCCCTGGAAATTTTAAAGGTCAGGTTGGATAGGGCTTCAAGCAGCCAGGTCTAGCAGGGGTTTGGACTAGATGACCTTGAACCCAAACTGCTCCATAATTCTATGATTTTATGACAGAGATTATAGAATTTCTTACCATTAATTCTCAGCTATAGAGGATTTTGTCTTTTAGCTAAAAAAGGCAGAAAATCAGAAAATAGTAATAATAGTGGTGGAGTAACAATTCTGTCTTATAAACTATGTAAGTGGCCATTTACTTTCGGTTGAACCTTAAATTTAAGTTAGAAATTGCAGTAAATTTTTTTACATTGATCCTAGTATGCCTCTTCCTGATAGACAGGAAAGTTCACTTAGTTATAAATGTAATGCAGCTAAGCACAAAGAGAAATTATTATGGATATGTAATACATCCTGTGCTTGTCTACACCAAGCCCCAAACTTCCCATTTCAGAAAGTTGACTACCTTGTAAAAAGTGCATTCTTAAGAATCCTGACAGAGTCCACCTACAAACCTAGTAATTAAAATACTTGGACTTGCACAGATAAAATCAACTAGATCTTGTTTTCAGAACGAAACTTTTGGAAATAATTCACCTGGTAGATACCAGCAGACATAAATCAAACGCAGCACACATGAAGTCTGTTAGCACAGCAGGGCTAAAAAAGTTTTAAAATCTGTTGCAGTCCCTATGCAGATAAGAGCTGAAGAGTAGATTTGTTGATTAAGAAGGTGACAGTTGGTTTTGTAGATTATCATGTCACTTTAACCTGCATTGCAACACTGAGTTCCCAAGGAAATTCTAATGAAACTGAAAGCTACAGGAAAGACTATTTCACATACACAAAAAGATCAAAAGAAAAAAAAAACAAAAAACAAACAAACAAACCCCCCCCCAAAAAAAAAACAAACCCAAGCGATTCTAATCACTAAGTCTCTCAGGGATTGGTGTTGGGATTGGTCTTGTTCAACATCTTTGTCGGTGACATGGCCAGTGGGATTGAGCGTGCCCCCAGCAAGTTTGCCGATGACACTAAGCTGTGTGGTTCGATTGATACACTGGAGGGAAGGGATGCCATCCAGAGAGACCTTGACATGCTTGTGAGGGGGACTGATGCCAACCTGATGAAGTTTAACCATGCCAAGTGCAAGGTCCTACACCTGGGTCAGAGCAATCCCAGGCACAGCTCCAGGTTGGGCAGAGAAGAGATTCAGAGCAGCCCTGCGCAGAAGGACTTGGGGGTGTTAGTTGATGAGAAAATGAACATGAGGCGACAGTGTGCACTTGCAGCCCAGAAGGCCAACTGTATCCTGGGCTGCATCAAAAAGAGCGTGACCAGCAGGTTGAAGGAGGTGATCCTGCCCCTCCACTCTGCTCCCATGAGACTTCACTTGGAGTATTGTGTGCAGTTCTCTTTTCCTCAACATCAGAAGGATATGGAACTGTTGGAACAAGTGCAGAGGAGGGCCACGAGGATGAATCACCTCGTGATGATGGAGCACCTCCCATATGAAGGCAGGTTGAGAAAGTTGGAGCTCTTCAGTGTGGAGGAGGGAAGGCTGCGTAGAGACCTCATAGCAGCCTTCCAGTACCTGAAGGGGGCCTATAATGATGCTGGGGAGAGACTCTTCATTAGGAACTGTAGTGAGAGGACAAGGGGTAGCGGGTTCAAACTTAAACAGGGGAAGTTTAGATAGGATATGAGGAAGAAATCCTTTACTTTGAGCATGGTGAGGCAATGGAAAAGGTTGCCCAGGGAAGTTGTGAAAGCCTTGCATGACATGGTTTAGTGTGAGGTGTCCTTGCCCATGGCTTTCTGTTTGGAACTAGATGATCTTAAGGTCCTTTTCAACCCTAACTATTCTATGATCCTCTGATAAGACCAGATGTTCAAAGTGAAAAGAAAAAATTCCTTTTCTAGTTATACTGGTATCTATGACAACGTTCCCTCACATGTTTTGTTTCTGCCTTAAGAGTTTACATAACAATGTATTTGTTTTTATCAATATGATTGTAAAGTGGTGTAAAGTTTGCATTTGCATTTCTGGCTGTTTTTGTATTACTTAGCTAATAGCTTTGATTAGAATGGCAGAAGTGTTTAGGTGGTCATGATTAAGATTTTTTTTGTTTCATTCTATTGGGATCTGAGACTGGTTAAATGCCTGAATGTTTAGCAGCAGCACAAAATAGCAGTCCAAACTGAGGTGACAGGCACCTATGGACAATAACAAAGGAAGCCTTTAATACTGTCATTAAAACTTGATCCATACCCTCCAACAATTTTGTCTCTAGTTTGAATATATCACCAGAAGTCTAAATTACCCATATTTGTGGAATTAAAGACGTACTGCAACCAAATTTCAAATAGCTTTTACTGGAAATGTTTCTATAGCTGCCAGAAAGGGTAACTGTTGTGTATCTGTCCTTATGAATAATTTTTCTAACCTATTTTCACTTATTTTCTTATTTCAATTTAAAGAGGTAAAAAAATTGTCCGGACTTTTGCTTTCTACTTTTGCAGGTGTTCTTCTCCCCAAAATGAATGTCCTCCCTTTCACCTTTTGTTATATGTCCTCATATGGGAGGTGCTCCATTACCCTGATCATCCTTGTGGCCCTCCTCTGGACTTGTTCCAACAGATCCATGTCCTTTTGATGTTGAGGACACCACAACTGCACACAATGCTCCAAGTGAGGTCTCACAAGAGCAGAGTAGAGGGGCAGGATCACCTCTGAGAAAGTTGGGGCTGTTCAGCCTGGAAAAGAGAAGGCTGCGTGGAGACCTCACAGCAGCCTTCCAGTATCTGAAGGGGGCCTATAGGGATGCTGGGGAGGGACT
>JARCZZ010012712.1:0-13276 GCA_030323915.1 Brotogeris chrysoptera | reverse complement strand
AGACAGGACACCTGACCCAAACTGACCAAAGAGGTTATTCCATACCACAGCACGTCATGCCCACTATACAAACTGGGGGCAGTTACCCAGAAGGGTTAGATCACTGCTCAGGTCAGGCTGAGTATCGGTTGGCGGGTGGTGAGCAGTTGCATTTTCTTCTCTTGTTATTTCCCTTATCATTATTATTATTGGTGGCAGCAGCAGTGGTTTGTGTTATACCTTAGATACTGGACTGTTCTTATCTCAACCCGTGGGAATTATATTCTTTTGGTTCTCCTCCCCATCCCTCCGGGAGCAGGGTGGGGAGGAAGGCGGGAGAGTGAGCAAGGGCTGCATGGCTGATTTGCCGACTGGGTTTAAACCATGACAGAGATTGCTGCACAGAGACATCATAGAGAAAAAAAGTTTCCTCATCCTCGAAAAGGCGTACTATACAATGAAAGAAAGACTAAAGCCAGAAAAACAATCAATGTGGTTAAGTTAGTTGTCAGCATGAAAAGTATTATAATATTATGACTTCATTCAATAACAAGGTTGTAAATCAGAGATATGACAATGGACAAAAATATCAGTTCTATTTTTGATAGCACCTGTTAGGTAAGGCAGAATGAATATTATGTGTAAGTTGAGGGCTCGCATAAAGAAGCAGCTGATCAACTGCAAAACTTCTAGAGCAAGGTGCAGTAACAAAATGATTACGGTCTGGATAGGCTGACTTGGGAGGAAAATGTGAAATGATAACTCAGAGGGAATCATGATAACAGTCCGCAAAAGCTGAAGTGTGTGAATGCCAAAGAAGGAGAGGAATTTACTGTGGGGCAAAGGAAGTACTACAAGAATTAATGAGTGCAAAAATGTTGAGGAAGTATGACTATAAGACTGAAAAATGCCTTAAAGTAAGCTTAAAAAATAACACTGGACAGATATCTAAAAAATATTGTGAAGGAACCAGCTCGAATGTTGGAACTGGGTAACCTACCGTTACATCCAAGCCAGTCTTTTGTTTGGATACAACAAAACACAAAGGAGCATGATCGGTGGACAGAAAGTCAGCAAAGGGAATTATGTAGAATAAAAGAAGGAACAGTAGAGACAACTGAAGGAACTACACCTCATCTCAGAGACTGGGTGTGGCTAATGGAAAACCAAATATTTGTATACTAATATGCAGCCTGGTAACACAATGGAGGAAGTTAAGTTGGTAGGGGAAATGAAACTAGACGGAGTGGGGATAAAAGGAATGAGGTGGAATAAGAATTGTTGACTGAGCTGTAGGTACTGAGAGGTATGCCATATACAAAACCACTATTGATATGTCTAGCTGGTATTAAGGAAGATGGATAATGCAACACACTCGAGACATAAACAAACAAGCAAACAAAATCCAAACAAGAAAGAGGTAAGATAGGTTACTGAGTATAGGTTGGGAAATCTAGTTAAGAATAATAAAATAAGTTATGGTAGGACAATCCTGGAGCCTGTATAGATGTTTTCAGATTCCTAATGGTGTTTAGAAATACTTTCAGGAATCATCATCATCATAGAATGGTTTGGGTTGGAAGGGACCTTAAAGCTCATCCCGTTCCAACCCCCTGCCATGGGCAGGGACACCTCCCCCTAGATCAGGTTGCTCCAAGCTCCATTCAACGTGGTCTTAAACACTGCCAGGGATGGGGCAGCCACATCTCCACTGGGCAACCTGTGCCAGTGCATCACCACCACATAACTCTTCCATTTTTAAATTCAGAATTGCATGATTGTGAGATTTCTAGCTTTCTTGATAAGAGTTAGAAAATAAATGCCATTTACAATGATGAGCCTTAGATAATTAATAAGTTCATTACCAGATTTGATAATTAACATATTTCTTCATGGATTGTTCTCTGAACTAGAAAGGGATGATGTTATTTAGCTTGGTTTGGGTGTATAATAAAACATGCTTCAAAGATGATATGGAAGAGTTAGCTGCAGAAAATAGTTATGACTTGAATGGTGTCAGTTTGATCCACTATATATTAAAGGAAGGATAATCAAAAGCAAATATTTCAATCAGGCCTTCAGTTTTGAGAGAGAAAACCACATAATTATCTCATGTAAAGGACAAGGTTTAATTAGTGAAGTCACTTGAGCAGGAAAGCTGAGAATCTTGCATGTAGACAGTACTGACACTTGCTTAATCAGAATGTTGTGGAACTGTCACAAATCTCACGGAAGGGAAAACTTACTTAAGGCACTCTGTCCCTAAGTAGATAATAGGTACATCCAAAGTGCTATTACCATAAGTGGAGAGCTGCGAATGAATGGAAAATAGTCTGCTTACCAAAAATACCCCATGTCTTGGACATGAAATATACGGCTACAGTAGGAATTGACGGAAACCTAGTTCAGACAGACCTTGTTACGGGCATAAAAAGCAGATTTCAAGAGGTCCATTAGCCGTATAAACTGAAATGTTTACAAGGAAAAATGTTCAATGTAGTAAGGATGTGATTTGGAGTAAAGACATTTATTCATTATGATTCAAAACCTAAATCAGTGTCAACCTCTTTCCCAGGTTTCCAAGTTAGCTGGCATGCAAAAATTTGCAGGGACAAGTTTTGTTTATTTATTATACAAATTTATTTATTATACAATGCTCAGATTACCATTGAAGCAAAGCAAATATTTTATCAACACTTACAAAGGAAGGGATACGTTTGCACACCTGTAGGTGCATTAGTTCAACCAGAAGAAGAAAGAAGCCTTCAGAGCAAATTGGAAGGACAGGACTACTCAAAGACTGAAACAGAGATGCATTCAAACAATGATTTTGCAGACAGAAGTTTGTGACACTCAAATCTTTTATCTCTTTTTCGAGAAAATCAGGGAATTATTTGGCAGTGGGGGAGAATCTTATTAATTTGAATTAAATGCATCATCTATATATATCACATTAGAAATTATTGCGTAAGAACGGAATGAGTGCAAGAATTGTGAAATGGAGCAGAAGTTAGTAAAGGAGAAAAGAGGTAAAGAAGCTCCTTGGGAGTGGAGTGTTGGACTGGTGATGACAAAGATGATGATCCATTGTCATTGCGTGGTAGAACTGGATCATCACACAGGAAGATTTAAATGCATAGAGGACTGGAATAGTAGAAATGAGATGGAATTTAGCAGTACAGTAGAGAAAATCACTTAATGGGGAGACTAATCACAAAATTTTGGCTTGGGACTACCAGAGGGGAAGGCAGCTTGGAAAGGAGGTGAATTTGGGTGACAGAATGGACAACTATCAGTTGCAAACAAGATATATATTCATGGGAAAAGATAAAGAAGGGCAAGTAGGATAGGGAATGGAGACAGGAGAAATTTGTATTCTTGGCTTAGAAAAGCAAATGGAAAAGGTGATATTACTCCCTGCTCATGAAAAAAAGAAGAACCACTAGCAAGAGATATTAAGCCAGAGAATAGAAGATCAAACAGATAGATGTGCTTTGACTTATAGAGTCTGAAAATGACAGCAAGAAGGCTCTGGAGGAGCCCTCCATTAGAAACAGTCCATAATACGCATGGGATTTTAGAGATCAGAATAACACACAAAGTCACATTTGTGACTAGGTGGTTATTTGAACAGGGAATTGCTTTGGGTGATCTTGGGAAATATCTCTAAACTTACAGTCTAAATGTAATCATTTCAGTCTTCTTGAACCATTAGTCCCTGGTTTCTCTCCATTTCCCTTGATCTACAGTGCAGGAACTATTTAGCTCTTCCATACAAACACACTTTTAGTAAATGTTTCCCAAGACTCATCTGTCTGAACACAGCAGTGAACTTTATCACAAGCTGAGTATGTTAAGTAGCATTTCCAGTAGTAGCCAAGGAGAAAAACTACTCTTTTTTTCATCTCTATCACTTCTATGGAAAAGCCTGCAGGTAAGATAAACCTTTCATTTACTTTCTTTATAAGGTAAGATAAAATTGGCCTGTCATCATTTTACACGGTATAAACCACCAAAATACTGGCTATACAGAGAACTGCTGGCCAGCTGTATCTGAGGAACTGTATAGATGGAAGTTTGAGAAAGGGAAGGTAACATGAAAATGTCATACTGTTGAGCTCATTTAAATTGCAAGCAGAAAAATGTCCATCCAGACTAAGTATTTAATTTTACAACACTCTATTGTTGCTCTCCTCTTCCTCCCATCTTCCAACTGGACATACTGTTTTATAGAATCATAAACAGTTAGGGCTGGAAAGGACCTTGCGATCATGTCATTCCAACCCTCCTGCCATGTCACCCAAGGCTCTGTCCAACCTCACCTTGAACACTGCCAGGGATGAAGCATTTAGTGCTTCTTTGGACAACCTTTTCCAGTGCCTCACCACCCTCACAGTAAAGAATTTTACTCCTACAAAAAGTCAGTATGTGGCACAACAAGACACCATGGGGCACAAGAAGACACCATGTGGCACCCAAGCAATTTTGGTTGCACAGATTGCAAGAAATTGCACAGATGATGAAATAGCTGAGTTTTCTACATCACGGTATCTGTTCTGAGTGGCTGAAGTATGCAGAAGTTCTACTGTAAACACTTCCCTCCACAAACCAAACTCTCTGTCACCTCTTTGATGTACTTATCTTGCCTAGTGTAGGTATTTACATTATCACTTGGAGAAAGTTTGCCAGTCTTAGCGTCTGAGTTAATGGCCTCTGGAGTGGCTAAGTCTGCCCGGAATTTTGATTTTTAAATAATGTATACAAAGATACATCATACAGATAGCCACAGTTGAATTTTGCTGTGGGGAATGTTGAACAGGGAAGAGAATTGTGTGACAGGATGCTGAATAGTGTGTGACGTAAAATGAGAAAGTGGTAGGGTTGCATGGTACTGTGTAACCCCTTCAATGTAGAAAAAATGATCCAAAGGAAACCATCTAGGGTGGTTGTGAGAAGGCTTGAAATAAGCCTGTATAGTTCTGTAATCTCCCTATACACTGCACTCAGGCTCGCCTGCTCTGAATTTTCCCTTAATATATCCTAGTATGTTGATTGTTCCAACTCACTGCTGATGTTTTCAGCTCAGAGTTCGAATTCTAGGCTAGTAAAATAAAAAAGAGGAAGTAGCTTCATTGTCATAAGGCATTGTACTTCTGCAAGTGTTAACAACAGAATATATCTTGCAAGAAGTTCTGCAATTTAACTTCCTGACCATTTCATAAAGATTATGAATTGTCACAAAACTTGCTTTTTCTCCATGAAAGTGAAAACCCTGAGATTCATCAGGTTTCAATGTAAAAGATTTCATACAGGAGGACAAATTATATTAAATGTCTGAAAAGAGAAAAGCTATGTTGAAAATTCAGTTATTTTTTCATGTAGCTACTAAAAATTTTGGGGAAAATGCTGGAGACCATTCACAAAATGTGAGCATTTGAGATGTTTGGAAATCTAAGCAAGCAACTTTCTGCCCATGGGAAACTTTTCCAAAGGATGCATGCATAATACCAGCTAAAATAATACAATTCTTGTCTGGAAGGAACATATCTAGATCAGTATGTAAAGCTCAGAAAGTACTTTTTTGCATACAGCTTTGTTTTGGTAGATATGAAGAATGATGCAAGGGTATTCCTAGTGGACCAATGATGAATAAACGTAAGCGGAAGAAGAAAAAGTAGCAGTTCAGGCAGTGACAAAACCCAGTACTTCCTTATTTTTTGTCTCTGATTACCATTCTAGTAAGCAGTCTAGTGGTAGTTCCAGATGGTGATTTTATGTAGATGTGGCAACAAATTGGGGAATGGAAGATGAAGTACTTGCAGATGTATGCATCTGATGCTCTCAGATTTTCTAAGTAGAGAGGGTTTGATGTAGTAAGAAAAATTTCCAGTCTGTTCATTTTATATTACTCTTCATTAAAAATTTCAGCACCTTTTCTGGAAAACCTCCTGAAATCTGTTACTTTTAGTACTTATGCAAGTTGGTTTCATCGAGAGCAGGAAGTTGGACCATATTTAGTGAGAGGAACGCAAAAAATAAATGAAATGTTCTTTGCGTGACTTTCTACAATGGAAATTTCAGTGGGTTTATATTTATAAATAGTGCTTAAATTCTTTTCATGAATCTGCATAGCAGGAGGGTTTGATCATACTTACAGCTGCTGCATTCAGACAAGATGTTTATTGGTTTTGTTTTGAAAGCAAATGCTTTAGTTCTCCGAAGGACAACTAAAAAGTTGTGTTTTAAGGCTGACATTCAGTCACTTTCTTAGGTCCAGGAAAAGAGTTGATAGATTTATTTTTTTTTAATTATTATATATTTTTAACAGAATTTACCCATATTCTTTCTGGCCTTGTTATGTCACATGAACTTGTTTTTAAATCCAGGTTTAAACTTGCCTTTGTTGCATGCTATCTGATCGAGGAAGGAGATTCTCTCCCTCTATGCTGCATTCGTGAGAACCCCCCTGCAGTCCTGTGTCCAGCTCTGGGGGCAACAGCACAAGAGGGACATGACTCTCTTGGAGCAAGGCCAGAGGAAGCCATGGAGTTGCTACGAGGGCTGGAGCAGCTCTGCTATGGAAACAGGCTGAGAGAGCTGGGCTTGTTCAGCCTGGAAAAGAGAAGACTCTGAGGAGACTTTGGAGCAGCTCACAGTGCCTAAAGGGACCATCAGGAAATCCGGAGAGGGGCTTTTGACAAGGATATGCAGTGACAGGACAAGGGGAATGGCTGTAACCTGATAGAGGGGAGATTGAGATGAGATCTTAGGCAGAAGTTCTTCCCTGTGATGGTGGTGAGGCACTGGCAGAGGTTGCCCAGAGAAGCTGCGGCTGCCTCATCCCTGGCAGTGTCCAAGGCCAGGCTGGACGGGGCTTGGAGCAACCCAGTCTAGTGGAAGGTGTCACCGCCCATGGTAAGGAGTTGGAACTGGATGAGCTTTAAGGTTGCTTCAAATCCAAGCCAGCCTAGGATTCTAGGATCAGTGATTATGTCTGTGTACCTTTGGACTGCTCTTTGCACAGTGCCTGCTCTCTAGAAAGACATCCCAGAAGTGATGGAACATGCACGCAGTGTGGAAGACAAAGGCAGCAGGATCCTTGAAAGAAACTGGCAGTGTAGATATCCCTAAAATGTAACAAAAGAGACTGAGTAAAACGTTAAAGCTGGTGCTACCTTCTGCCGCTTACCACTGAGAGCAGCCAGAATTTAAGCCAGAAGTGAGAGCAGTTCCTGGTTTCCCGACTACGGTACTGAGTAGCTGTTAAAGAAGAGTTTTCAGACAACATCTAGTCTTGATCTCTACCCAATTTTTAATGTAATTTATTTGAAGGAGTTTTACATTCAAACTTTCTTTTGGTAGTTGCAATAGTTTTTAAAAGAACATTTGGGATACTATTTAATGCTATTTGGAATACTATTAATTGAAGTTCAAAGCATATTTAGTTTTGGTACAGATTTGGTAAACAATTATTACATGCTAACAATTCTGCACTTAACCCTCTGCTGCTTTTGGGGTGGGTGTATTTCTTGGTTTTAATGTGACTGTGGAAAAGAACTTCTGATCTGCTGCCAGAATATTGCAGTGTGTTCCTCTTTGGGATAGTAATTCTTTAGTTTATGTAGCTGGTTATATTTTTGGATAAACAATTCATCGTTGCAGAAGTGCACAAGCATAGCCATTAAAATCTGGCTAATACAGGGCAATTTAAGCGTGAGGCTAAACCAGCTTGTGGTTACAGAAGATGACATTGATGTACTGCAGAAATGAAAATGCAGCATAAAGCTTTATTTTTCCTTTGTCAGTTTCTTAGTAGCCTAATCCCATTTAATGAGACCTAATAGAGACAGTAACACTTTTCACTTGCAATTTCTAAATAGCAACAACTTCTATAGTATACATAAGCATTATGGTCTCAAACCACTGAAGGTCAAAGGCATATATTATTTTCTTCCTTGGCACAGCACTTGATAAAATGAGCAGCTCTTTCATGCATTTGCAGAGTGAAAACAGAAAGACTACTGACAGAATGGTGAAATATGGTCTGTCTTCCTTTGGACCATTGGCTGCCATTATTTAAATCTCAGCTGCATCTTTGTACCCCAACCAGTGCTACATGGAAAAAGGACTTAGTTCTCAGAATGGGAAAGACTGTAGTGACATAGTCCTGACTACTACACATCTACCGCATTTCTACTTGGAAATCTGGCAGAAAGTTGCCCTTCAGGTGTGTCAGTACTGTTCTGTCTGCTTCAAGCATTTGTAAGTTGCTGCTAAGCATTTAAATCAAATACTAATATGAATTCTAGACCTGCTTTGGTGTATAGGCATGAGAGGGGTGAGAGGAACTAAACCCCAAGCTTTCAAGAATCAGGGATTATCGACCTTTTAATCTGTTAGCATTAAAGAGCCTTTGGCTGGTATGGCAAAGTAGATTCTTTGAGGAAACCTTGTGTGGGCTTTTTTCCCTCCCTTTCCTTATAGTGGAAGCGAATGGCCTTTATGTAATTTAGCTTCCTTTTTCTTGGTACTTTCTGTCCAGCCTTCCAAACCACAGAAGTCTTCAGCTGAACAAATGGGAAGTCCAAAATCTAAAAGCTCTTTGTTCAAGATATTGTTCTTTGTGAGATCATATTAAACATTGTAAATAATACACATTGTAAAGCAAACCATCTGAATTATCTCCTCAAATGCATAACATTAAGTTTGACATTTCTTGAAAGGAATTTTCAGTGGATTGAACAATTTAAGAGAACAAATAAAAAAAAAGGAAGGAAAGGGTGGGGAACTGAAACAAAAATCAGTCAAAGAGGAAAAGGTTTAGTTAAATCATCTCTGCTTAGTGTAACAGATGAATTGCATGAATGAAGCAGCTTGATTTACTAGTGGGAGGGAAAAAGTTGATCTGCATCACTTTCACATAAACAGTATTTAAGGACAATTTAATTGAGAACTTGCTGAAGGCCTGGAAGCATTAAAAAAAGTCAAAAATTGTTTGAAAATGTTTTTAATCTATACTATAACAATGTTTTAATAAAATGCCACTGTCGATTTTCAGATTGATTTCTCAATTCCTTTTATTAAATTTGAATATAATCTTTGCTAACCTTTCTCAATTGACTTTTAGAGTGAAAGAATCTGCTACATCTTCCATGGATATTTGCTGAGTTTTCTGGAAGACAGCTGGGTCTGTACCATTCTTATGTTAGCAGCTGGTAATGAGTCTTGAAAATAACAAAACCAGCATAAAAGCACATAAAGTTGAGAATCTGTAGGAATCACTTCAGCAAAAGTTGGAAACACAAAGAAGAAAAAGAATAGAAGGGATTTTGCATTTAGATGCAGCTCATGCATGTTTATTTTATATATGTGTATTCTAACTGAAATTGTGCATATTCAGTCAGTGTTACATCAGAAAATGAAACAAAGTCTGACTAATTGAGAGACTAGAAAAAAGTAACATCAATAAGGGAATCATTTGGAACATGCAAAAGTTTCTAGAGGAGCCTCTTTTCTTGGCTTAATTGTTTAATATTTTCCTCTTTAACATGTAGGAGAATATAAAGTAATTTCCAATAATGTTTATGTAAAACATTGTGCAGTAAAAAAGTGGTCAGACAGATCAGTTATGCACAGCAGCATAGTTCACATGGTTGGCCTGCATCTTGTATTTTAGTACAGCTGCCTGTAATATTTCACAACTGTGAACAGTTCTTTAGGCCGGAAACTAAATCCCGCAAAGAGCAAATGGCATGTGCGTTTCTTTTTTTACGATTGATAACTAACTGGAAATGAGATTGTGGTACACACACGGTATTATTTATGTCTTAGACACATTTATATATGAACTATTTTTTCTGGGTTTTTTTTTTGTCTTTTTTGCTCCTGTTGCTTTGATAATAGGATCTTCCAAACAAAAATTTTACTCGATCACATTTGTGTTCTGTTTCTTCCCTCCAAATGTAAATATTTTCATTTTTTCCATCCTAGTTCAACCAATACATTGATCCAGACTGATTCAGCTGTTTCAATTTGCTCAATGTCTCGCTTAGTTAAGGATTAGCTTTGCTTCCAAGGCAAAATCAGCACTTTATTAGAAGTGAGTACGTAACTTTTCATTCTTAGAGTTGAACCATTAAAATTGTTTTTTCCTGATCACTTACGTAGAAGCAAGACCAAAATCTTGGTAGCTTTTAAAGACCCTCTGGTATAAATTCTTGTAGATGCTTGATGCACTGTTTGACAATCTAGATGGGATTAAGCCAATCTTAGTATTTTGTAGTATTTTCTCTGGTAATCACAACAGAAAAGAAAGACTGAAAATGCTGATTGGACAAGATCAATGAGAGGATCCCTCTATGCTAACTTCAAAATAGGAACATCCTTATTTTCAGAGACATATCCAGGGCTAAATTCAAGACTCCTGGAAAGCTGCTTGGAATCTCCATTTGAAAGGTATTTTGTTTACTGGAAGGTATTGTCAAGCTTACGCTCACCAGCTGCTGCACTTTATAACTACGGTAGTGAAATATGACCTGGCTGAGTACATCAGACATTGAGTTAGGCATTCTGAACCTCCAGTGCATGGGGTCTACATCTCTTCATCGCTGCTAAGTTACCAGTTTTCTTCCAAGATTGTGCAATAACTATGCAATGCAATTGAAAAGCCCATGATTATGTTATCATAAAATTAATGGCTAAAAAGGCTGTGTAGATGTTCCAAAGTTAGATGTAATATATTTATATACTGGGGGCCAACCAACTGGAAAGCAGCTTCGCAGGAAAGGACCTGGAGGGGCCTGG
Source organism: Brotogeris chrysoptera (assembly GCA_030323915.1). Taxonomy (NCBI): domain Eukaryota; kingdom Metazoa; phylum Chordata; class Aves; order Psittaciformes; family Psittacidae; genus Brotogeris; species Brotogeris chrysoptera. The sequence continues at coordinate 2,494 of JARCZZ010012712.1, read as the reverse complement.
TGGACACCAAGTTGAGCATAAGCCAGTAATGCGCCCTGGCTCCACAAAAGGCCAGCAGTATCCTTGGCTGAAGAGTATTGCCGGCAAGTCAAGGGAGGTGATCCTTCCCCCCTGCTCAGCGTAAGAAAACACTGTATCATTGTGGGTAATCAAGCGCCAGCGCAGGCTGCCCACAGCAGTTGTGGAGTCTCTGGGGATATTTAAAAGCTTTCTGGACATAATCCTGCATAACTGGCTTTAGATGGCCTACTTGGAGAGAGAGTTTGGACCAGATCCTGCCAGAGGTCCCTTCCAGCCTCAGCCATTCTGTGATACTGTGATTGAGTTTGGGGAATGATGGGAGTTCAGTCATGACAGAGTAGATTGAAAGAAACAACTAAACAAACACACCTTAACCTTTACCCAGCCTGCTGGTATTACTGCCATGGCCAAGATATTTCAATAGGTGTAGAACTATTGAACCCTGGGGGTCATGTACCATATAATCCTAATAAGGTTCATGTAGGTGGATCTCCCACAATGCATCTTTATTTCTTTATTTGCTTGCTTTGTTTTCTTCTTCAGGTCAAGTGGTCTTCAGCAAACTCTTCGAGACTTTTGATTTCCCACTTTATTCACTCAAGCTGCTTAAACAGAGGTTTCAATTATGAGTTTGTTTCCTCGTGTAGCTTGCTGAAAGTAACTAACAGTGCTGATGTGTGCTTTTTTCACTCTGTGCTCCCAGAACCAATGGACTGATCTTTTGTTCATAATTAAACTGACTGATCTTGCAGTAAGGCTCAGTAATATACAATAAACTCTTATTCAGTGCTTATTTTCAATGGCTTTTCTCCTCAGGCTCATCTGAGACACCACAATGCCTGGCTTGCTTCTGTCCTCACTGCTGTTGGTGATATCATCAGTGCAAATTCCAGTTAAGTTCATAATGAGTACCACATGGTGTGTGCATTAAACGTGTCACATCCCTAACAGAGCCTGCCCATTTTGTATGCAAAATGAAGAATTTGTAACCATGGCAGATAACAACTTTGAAATATTGGACATCAGAAGGTGTTCTGAAAGAAAACAAAACAAAACGAAACAAAACAAGTTCTCTTTTCACGGTTGCTTCTGGTTATTTGCTTTTTGCATTTGACTTAGTGAAGAATGAAAATACCCTGGATTCATTTTTGCATTTACTGTGTTTAAACCAATTTAATTTTTAGTCGGTTCTACGTTTTCTTCGTAAACATCAGAAGAGGCTCTTTAAGTGCTTTTACAAAAAAGTTTTCTTCTTGTCATGTGAAAAGACAATTAGAGCAGCTCCTGGTAATGTCCTTGCTTTCATAAAAAATTATTCCCTTGCCCCAATATTTTATTCAGTGTCAATTAAAGCTGACAAATTTTGTAAGGTAATATGTTTTCCCAGACTAACAGATACAATTAATGAGGTTCAGAAAATCAACATCTATATATCAAAACCAAGGAGCAATTCATTATGCATCCAGTTTGTAGCAAGTGATAGGAAAATAAATAAGCTGGCATAAATTAATCTAAAGAAGAAATACAGAAACCCTGAAATCAAGTATGTAAGTAGAGATCATTTTCATCCATACTATTTTTAAGTTCAGCTAGATAGATCCTAATAGTCCTTTGAGATGTGCTACTAGAATGACCACATAAAACTTTATGAATTATCTCTTGTTTTATTGTTGCTGATATGTTTAAAATTACTTTACTGAAAGCAAAGATGGTGCAATTGCTGCAGTTGGTTAAACTTGTAACTTCAATAATTTCCTGGGAAAATGAATGCATCAATATCATGCACAAGTATTATTTAGCCAAATACAAGAGTGCTAAATAAGCATAATCAGGGAGCAAAAATATAGCTATAGGTTATGAGAGTTAACTTTGAGGCAGTAATTCTACTGCTCCTCCCTTTCTGGATGACTTAGCATCTTTTGACTAAAATCAAAAGCTTTGATTCTAGAATTCAAGAGCCCAGATGGAGGTATAGTAAAAAAGACTTGTTCTGGATGGCAACAACTTTACTTCTGAGGTCAGAAAAGTGTGATGGAATTGATGAAAGCATCAGATTTCCCTGTGAAACCTGCTTATTCTGGACTTATGCAAATTTTTGTGAAGCTGTTTTTTGTTCTTCATGAGTTGAACATAAGAAAGGTTATCAAGAGCATTAGTGTACAACATACTTGTCATGGTTTAAGCTGTAAATCTCACGCAGCCCGCTCACTCACTTCTCCCTCTTTCTTCCCCCCTACTCCGATGGGGGGTGGGGGAATGGGGAGAAGAATCAAAAGAGTGTAACTCCCACGGGTTGAGATAAGAACAGTCCAGTAAGTGAGGTGTAACACAAACCACTGCTGCTACCACCAATAATAATAATGACCAGGGAAATACAAGGGAAGAGGATACAACCACTCACCACCCAACAGAGCCGAGAGAGAGAGCAATTTCCGGGTTCCTGCACCCAGTATTTTACATCCTGGGCATGACG
>JARCZZ010012711.1:10254-31690 GCA_030323915.1 Brotogeris chrysoptera | reverse complement strand
GCTAACACTAAGCTAAAAGATGTATCCAATTAGATATTGCTGAATGCTCCAGTGTTCTGAGGCTTTGTCTATAAAAGGTGCTGCTTGCCTTTAATAAATTGTCAACGCTTGATCATATTGGTCAGAGTTCGTTGTCCTGGAACCCCCGCACTAAAACTGTAAACTGAGGAAGTGTGTTTGTAAAGAATAATTCCTGTGAAGGACTCTTGGAAGTCCCTTTGATTTTTTTTTTTATTTTTTTTTTAACAAAATAACAAAAGTTTATCCTTTCTTTTCCTGATAAACTTTAGAGGCCGTATGTGACTTTAGAGGCTGTATGTGGCATTGTATGGCCGCAACTAAACTGATGGACTTAGGAAAGCATCTCAGTCTGGGGATTTGTTTGGGCATGCCCTCTACCTGAGTCTGGGCAAGTCTAGACATGTACCATCCTGTCACATTTCGGGGAACTGCCTCCTTTTCTGGAGCAGTAAAGAAGGATATGTGAATACACATTTTTTTATGCTTTTAGGAATGGCCTAAATTATCTTAAGCCTTTCCAGACCACCCAGTGTTACAGCCATAACTTGGTATTTGTAGTGTTTGCTTTTAAAAGCATCTGTGCCTTTGAAGAGGACCCTGCCAACATTTTTCGTGTAGAATAAAACAAATCGTGGAATAGATTAAAACTTGTGAAAACGTGTGAAACTATTTATTTCAGAATAGCTTCTGCTTAAACTTTTTTTTTTTTTTCAGAACTAGGTGGTCGTCTTGTTCACTTGGATATTTATTTTTTTTTAAGACTGAATTTGCAGTGTCCACCATCGTCACGTGTGCATGCAGAAATTTCCTTTGCAGCAGGGCTTACCAAATGTTGCCAGTTTAAGTTAAGGAGGTTTAAAAATATGTTGCTGGAATTTAAACTTGGATGTTTGTAAAGGCCTTGACTACAGTCAAAGCATTTTACTTCACCCCACCCCCGCAAACACACTTGACAGTGTTTAAGATTGAGATCTCTGATATGAACAGTCCTGAGAGTTAAGTTCTACAAGTAGTACTGTTTAGACCCTGTGTTTGGTACTCGCATTTTAATATGCCCATTGTATCTCATTTAGTACTAACAGGAGTAAAACAGGTGCTGATCACATACCTGCCTTTACGAGAGCTGATACATATGTTGAATAATTAGGCAACTTGAAAGGTGAGTCTTTGAGGTATGCTTCTTATGCATGCAATTTAGTGCTTTCCAAAGGTGAGAGAACATGGGTAGCATAGAGCAAGGAAGGAGAGAGGTGGTGGTGGGAAAGGGCAGGGAGCCATCTCTTCACATTTACTTTCCTGTAGATATTACAAGAAGTTGCAGTTTATTGTTGCTGCAGTAGAACTGCTATGAGGTTTGATTTTGTTTTCTGTTACGTTATTGGCAGAAGTTAGCTTTCATGTGAAGAAAGAAGCAGGAAATGGCAGTGAATAATCTCCAGCTGTTTATAACAGGGTGTGCTTTATTTAGAGACTCGAGTACCTATGATGTGGGAGTCTGGAAACCCATGTTCAGACTGTGAAGTCAGCAGAGCATTCTGATCTGGTGCTGTGGCCTCTCTGATTTCTACACCTTGATGTTTGTTTGTAGAATGCAGGGGGGAAGGTGTGTTTTTTGATTTGGGTTTTTGATTTCTCTTTCTTGGTTAACCATTCAGAGGAAGAATCCTTAAGCTACAATCCCTCATGTCTGATCTTTTTCATTTATGTATAATGCTACCAGAGGTAATTAAATTACCATTTAATGTGAATTTTTTATTTTTCTTTTTCCAAATATTTTCAAAGTCCTTTTAGACAGATTCATCAAGTGAAGGCAATTAATGAAGCAGTGGTTTTGTTTAGGAAAGGAGTACAGGCTTTTGAAGTTAACATGCTGCAAGGGAGTCTGTGTGAAGTATCTGGAATATCTTGTCTCCTGACGCTTAGATAGTTCATTGGGTAAAATATGCTGAACACAGTTCTGGCCTCACTTGAGTAATCTGCTAGTGGTTAGCTTCCTGCACTCTTCAGACTTCTATTGCTGAATGTTCAGGAAGAAGTGCTCAGGACAGTACTGCTAGGGCAGTATAAGGTAGTGCCTGACTGTTTGGATATTCCAAGAGTATTGCTAGTTTTGATCATCAATAGGAATGGTTCGAAAACCCACGAACTTTTTAAGAGCTCTAATGTTGAAAGAAGATGTTGATGCCACAAGTTGCAACTTCATAGCACTTACTGGTTTGTTGTCCGTAAAAGTCACGCTATCTACTGCTGCTTCAAGGCATCAGTCTGCATGAGCCCAAGCACTGGCAGGAAAAATTATGCTTCTGCTGTAAAGTAGGTGATAAAAATGCCTACAGTTGTGTACAATTCTTAGAAAATTGGGAAGAACTAACTCCTCTTCATTATTTTGCTCACTGGGCTGTTTCTGAAGGCATATAATCTTGGCGTGTAGCAATCACACAGTATTTTCATGAGTAGAATGGAATCACAGTGTTGTTTACATACAGAGAACTGCACTGTAAAAAGTGCATACAGCTGACACACTTGTAATTTAAATGTGTCTCTATTTAGCTCTTTAAATGATGGATGCAAAATATCATGCTGTGGTTGTGTCGTTTTAAGCAAAGATGAAGAAAAATGATGAAGATGTGCAGGGTGTCTCCAAGAATGTGGTGAAAATGAGGATATGGTAGTGGTTGGGGATTTTTGTGTTTCCTCTAAGCTTTGCTTTTGTCACTTTCCTTATTAGTGGTAGTAAATATGCAGTGAGATGTGTGCTTCAGTGAGTGTTAAGCTTTATTAAAAATAAGCTATTGGAGCCCATGCTTCAAACCGACTGGTGTTTATCTGTTGGTGGCCAGCTTGGCTCCGGATACACTTGTGCTGTTTTCTCTCTTGTATCAGAACCAAATTTGGTTTTGAAAGATAAGGGTGCTCTGCCAGTTTTCTGCTGTGCTATGTTGCGACAAGTAGATGTTTCTCCACTTTGTCCATTTTCTCCATTTCTTAGGTTTCTTTGATTTTGCCCAGCTTTTGCTAAAGCTAAGAGGCTCATTGTCTGTAGAAGTGAAAAACTTTAGTTCTCTTTTTCAGGCCTAATCTGCCTCCTTGACACATAGCTAGTTCACGAGGAAAAAAGTTTGGTGGGTTTGTTGTGAGTTTGGTTTTACTTTCTTTACTGGGGAAAATGCTTGAGGAAGAACCTAGAAGACACTTTTCCTATGTCTCTGCTAATGTTGCTAGGTAGTAATTGTGTGTAATGGAAATGTTAGCTTCTCTAGTGAGAGAGCTTTCTCAGGGTTGATAGGGAAACGGGAACAAGAGCAAGGAAAATGCTGTTGGCACTCCACAAGTAGCAGTAATTGTAGGTAATGTTTGTTGTCGTGCATTTTCTAGCAGTGTCTGGCTTGTCGCAGACATTCGTGCTGTTTGAACATTGCAGGCAAGATGGTTAAGTCTACTGTGTGAATCATTGTGCACACTTCTGTTTCTTCTCCTGTGTGTATATTAATTTATATAATGAATATCTAGTAAGGACCCTGTAGAATTAATCTAAATTCCACAGGTCACTCTTACATCTAATCCATTTCCAGATACACAAATACTCAGCTTGTGTTTCCAGGCTAACTCGATGTGTGGTTGCTGTTGGCTTTGCGGACAGGAGGCAGCCTGTATTTCAGGATGTGATATCATTGTGTGTGTTTACACCACCAATTGCATTTCATATCTTCCTTTTTCTACCAGGCTTGGAGAAATGAGATTTTGGGGTGTAGATGAGCTGGCTGTGAACTTCCTGTGCTGAAGTGAAACTAATGCCTGTGAGACTGGGGGAGCATGTAAAGCATCATAATTAGGAATGCATTTGTGCAAGTCAGCATACAAAAAATGCTCTGTAAAGGTGCAAGTAGATGTGACAAAGCATGTGTGGGCCTTTACATCTGCACCTGTGTTGCAATCATCTGTTTGCTTTCCTGGCAGTGTTTCTGACGTGGCTTCTCTGACTTCAGGAAGCTGCAGCAGTTTCTACTTCCTGTTTTACATGTAAATACTGAGATGCAGTGACTGTAGGCAATCCGCAGTATTGGATTTATGCTTGGGGAGTAGATCCAGAGGATTATATTTAGTGCTTAACAAAATCATTGTACAAAATACAGTTACCGTTAGATAAAATTGTTGATCAGATTCTTGAAGAAGCTTTTTCTTCCAGCTGCTGCTGAAACAGAGTAAAATTGATGGAACCTCTCTTAAAGAAAAAACCAGAAATGCATTTTAAATTGAACCTGGTTTTTAGTGTCCAGCTTACTGAGCGTTAGGTTGCTTTAAATTGCTGGGGTGAGATTTTCCCAATTTGGGCTAGGGATAGAACGAATCTTTCTTTTTTTTTTTTTCTTTTTCTTGTCAGTAATTTACCTTTCCAGTGTCATTGATGCTCAAAATCAATTCTCACATTTGGTGGCTGGTTGGTAGCCAAGCAGAAATTGTTGAAGATTCTGGAGGTGTCATTTTGTTCAGAGCTGCTAACAGGAAACTGAGCAGTAAAAAAACCAGCAAAACCTCGAGAGTTCTGTGGCCAAAATCTCTATGCAGAAGGAAAAACAGGATGAGTATAAAACCAGCACTCTACTCCTTTTAGAGCTTATTGTTCATTAAAACTGGCTTCCTGCAATTGTGTCCAAAATTGATGTATGGTGATTTTTTTTTTATATATATATATACATATTTTTTTTAATTAAGAAATGAAAATGCTGCAGACCTTGCCTGCTGTGGAAGAGCTTTATTGATTTTAGACAGTAGGAAACAGGGGATGTGAATTAACACTTGAAAGGGAATTGTCACTGGGCATTTAATGATTTACAGTGATACTTTCTCTTCCCTGTGCGGTAAACAAAACTTATGAACAGTCATCTCCATCATTTGACACTCATCACAATGGTTAAAGCTTGGTGTAAACTTTGGTCTTCCATGCTAGGTTTTGGTGGTTTAGGCCATGTGTCTGTCTCCCAAATGCAACGTAACATACTTGCTGTTGCAGTGAAGTTAGCAGAATTTCAGATCTTCCGGAGCACGTGAAATGTGGCTTCTAAAGCAACTGTTTACAAATGCCAAGGAACCTGCCAAGAATCTGCAGCATGGAGAGGTCTGCTCAGTACCGAAGATCATCTCGAGATTGGGCGTGGGAGCTCTTATCAATGTGTGAAGTGCTTGCTGTGACCCCAGAGCCTGGGGTGCTTCATCTCATTCGTGCCTACCTGTGTGTTCAGAGCGGTCAAGCAGTGCTTGGAAAATTAAGTCATCAAAGCAGTGATGTTGAGATTTGTTGCTGTAACCTTTTGAAGTACATAAAGGGACAGAGTTGTACTAAAATACCAAGAATCACAGAGTCACTAAACCGAGAGGGACCAAAGACTCAGGTTGGGTCCTTTTCATGCACAGGGGAGCATGCCCCTTGATAGGGGCTGCTCTGCTTCCACTGGTTTAGCAGACCTGACCTCATGTTAGTGCTGCATTTGACAGTTATTTCTTATTCAAATGCGTGAAGTATTAACAGAGTGGAGGAGGAGCAATGTGTTTGCTACAGAAAGTCAGGATGAAGAGTGATGAATTTGTGTAAAAGAATCTTACCACTTTTTTTTCTCTTTTACAGTTTTGGAACCCTTGCTGCGATTGGAGTTGCTGTTTGTGCGGTGATTATAATTACTATTGTTCTGTGCCTCACCTGTTCGTGTTGCTGTTTGTATAAAGCCTGTCGAAGACCAAGGCGTAAGTACCTGGTTATTTATTTTCTTCTTCACATCTTTGAACAAGCCTCCCCACTCCCCCATGTGTTCCTATAAACGGTGAAAATAATCTTGCCTTACTTCTCTGCTGCAGGAGTTGCAAAACCTAAACACAAAAAAAAAGTATTTAAGCTGCTTCAGAACATGAAGTTTCAGAGAGGTGTTTGGAATATTTTCTAAGCATTTAGAAGTTCTCTCTTCCCCATCACCCAACATGGGGGTTTGGGTTTGGTTTTTTGTTGAGTAAGTACGGTTAGGGATTTGTTAGTATATAGGCAACATCAAAAGGAAACTCATTTGAGCAATCATGGTAGGAGCTCCTTACCTAATAAAGGAGATATTTATTACGTTAACCCTTAAAAGCAGGTAACATTTAAAAATCAGCAGGTTTTCCAGTCTTACACCAGATGATAGATACCTTGGCTGTGGGTTTGGGTTCCTGGTTTTAAAGAGTCCAAGGCAAAAATTCTTTGCCCTTTGTGGTTGAGAAACAAGGAGGTAAGTTGGCTGCTCTCCCAGTACCTGAAGGCTCTTATTGCCACCAAGACCAATGGAAGCATTATTTAGAGGCATACATTTAAGTCTTTTGTGGAACTCAAAATAAAATTGCCCAGATTTTGAAGTGAGAAATTGAGCTTGAGAGAGTGTTTTTTACATTGCTGTTATTGGCTGTCCCAGATGATCTTCTAGAACCAACAACACTAACCATGTTCCTTTTGCTTGCTTGTAGCTGTTGTGACCACCACTACTTCCACTACAGTGGTTCATGCTCCCTATCCCCAACAACAGGGAGCATCACCCAACTACCAAGTAGCCCCCTACCAAGGATATCAGCCTGTGGCTATCCAGCCACAACCCGGAATGCCAGTAGCACCATACCCTACCCAGTATCCTCCCCCTTACCCCATGCAGCCATCAGGACCCCCAGCTTATCATGAAACAGTGGCAGGTAAGGCAATGATGAGTGCTTCTTCATCTCTTAAATAGCTGAAGAGACAGGTGGTGTGGAGCAAATCTTGTATTGTTTACATTGATTATTTTCTGTGACTATGTGAATGTAAATGTAAACAAATCATGTAAAACTCAAGTTATGGTGGGTGCTGAAATTCTCCCTTGCAATTTCCCCGTCACTATTTCTATGTTAAGCATTGCAAGAGGAGATGTAGCTGGAACTGCATTTGCAAACTTTGGTGCCATGTGGGACTGTTCGAGGATCCAGAACAATATTTAAATAATTTAATGTAATTTACTAATTCTGTTAAAATTTCATATTAAAAGGCCAATTAACGTATGTGTAGTAGTTGTGTGTTTCTACATACACTTTCTAATTAATATTTGCTAGATGTTTCAGTCTCTACACAGATGGCATTTTCTAGTAGTTCATCACTATTTATATAGAACACAGTCTCTGATCAGGTTCAGACAAGTCTGCCAATACCTAGAAGTTAAATTATCAGAATCTTTTTGTTTTCTGCTTTCTCTCTTTGACAACTTTGTTTTCATGAGGCTTTATTGTTGCTATTACTAATTCCCACTTCTGCTGGTAATACTTGTTCCCTGAACGATTGGCTCCTGGCTCTTCAGAGTGGTAAGAACTAGACTGTTACCTCTCCTGGGATTATTAAGCCTTCTTACAAACCACACTGTTTGTCCTTCTAAGTAACAAGCAAAGTATTGTCCTGAAGGAATCTTAAGATAATGCTTAGAAAGTAACTCTTTTGTGACAGCTGAAATATAAAACTCATGGTCTGAAGCATTTGTATACCAATTAGAAATTGCACATTAACGGTGTGCAGACCAGCCTCACGTATACAAACACTGACTTGGCAGGCCTGTCGACTTTCTCTTGTGAACTGAAGAAGCCGTGAGATTTATGGGATTACCCAAAGTGCTTTGGTTTCGTTTTTATCATGTGATAAAGTGAGCCAATAAACTAGTCATGTTGCTTCTGCTACTCTTGTTTCTCAAACTGTTACTGGCTTGTTAGTTATTGAAGTACTTTTTTTCTGGGAAAATCTTGAAGCGCTTTCCATGTTGCCAGCTGAGAACTCCTCAAACTGAGAGCTCTTTCCTTTGTTTCCCGTCTGTTAACCAAGGGGGAGCCTCTTAATTAGGTCATATGCAAAGGAGAAAATACCTGCTTTGTCACACAGGAGCCAAACCCACTCACTTTACAAGATCAGCAAAAGATACCCACACTTACATGTTCCAGGGATCTGATCAGGTGGTGCGTTATTTGAACTAACGTGCTGTTTGAGAGACCTGAAAATGAAGATGCCACTTGAGAGCTGCTTGTCCCAGAATACTGTAAAATAGACATAGCTTCTGAGTTATTTACATTCTAGTATGTAAGTCAAACTCTTTATGTGCTTGGTAGCAATGGCATACTTCTCCCCCCCCACCTTTTTTTTTTTTTATTAACTCTCTGACACTTACTGCAAAAGCATTTTCCCTGGAAGAATCCTAAGATGCTTCCTCTGGTGCTTTTTCTTTTGCCCAGTGGTTTATTTTCATTTCTATAGGGTATGTTGTTTGTGCATCTCTGACTTTCATTGGCTGCTTTTTTGGACCAGATCTGTTTCTTTGTTTTTCAGACCATGTCCTCCCCTGAAGGCTAACCGTGTGCTTGTGGCTACCATAATACACATTTCCACTTAAGCATAACAAACAAAACCTAAACCAGACCACAAGAATAAAGGCTTTTGTTACCTTACTTTTGAAATATGGATGCTTTATGAGTTAGCACAAACTGTTCACAAGGCCCGCTAAGATGCTAGATAAGTTGAGCCTCTTAACTGTGTGCTTATAACAGAAGTTGCCATTATAGATGTAGAATTCAGAATGTAAGTTTTTGTTTTCTCTTGTGTTTTGCTTTTGCAGCTGGTGCTGGAGCACCATACCCAATCAGCCAGCCCCCTTACAACCCTGCTTATGTGGATCCTCAGAAGCCCACCTATTGAAAAGATCATCTACTCTCTTAAAAGTATAATTTGTGCTGTTCACACCATGCAACTGTAGTATATTTTTCTGGAAGACAGCAATCTTTTGTCTCAGTAAAGTGAAAGTTAATTCTGTGTCTTTTTCTAAATGCTTCAGGTATGAGGCAGTATTATTTCTCTTGCAGAAGTTGTTCATTTATACCTCAAACACAGAAGGTTTTGTTCTGTATGCAATGGGAAAAACATGAAGGAGGAGTACTTCAGAAATAAGAACCACAATAACATTTGCTGTGCAATAATTTTGAAAGAAGTGGTCTAATACGAGCATTATCAAACACCCAAAGCTGAAGCACTTTTGCATGGTATTAAAACATAAAAACTTAATCTCTTCAGAAGCTACCTGATATCTGTTACATGTGTTCTGCTTGTTTTGAAGCTACTGTTGTTAGGTAAAATGCCATGTAATACTTTTCAAAAGGGAGCATTTGTTTTTTGAAACACAATTTCCTTCTGTAACTGGTAGCAAACCCCATGTAATTTTCTGGCCTAGTTTCAGTTCGCTGTGCTAAATAGCATGAGTTGATGATTTCCTTGTTTTCTTTCTGAATTTTAAGGCTTAAAAACTCTGCCTTCACTGGGTGTTTTTCTCAGGCCATTTTGATTTAGTGCTAGAAATTAACAACAAAACCAAACTACCTGCCACTCAGTAGAACAAATAGATCAAAAGCTGAAAACCTTCATTAAAATTATTGGATGAGTGTTTGTTGGATGTCAAGTATTATTGGACAAACTTGCTTAAGACATCTGTTATTGATGAGTTTGGAAGACAAATTAGCACCTTAATATGTTAAACGTACGTACCTTCCAGTGTTTAGTACTGCCTCATCATAACAGAGGAATTATTTTACAGGCGTTTTTAAATGCTTGAGGCTTCTCACTGACTGTCTCTAGTGGGAACTGCAGATGGCAGGAACCTCAGAATGACAGATCTGCATTTGAGTAATAGTGGGAAAGGAGGGTAAGAAATCCCAGCCCAACACACAGTAGAGATTAAACCTCCATTTTGACTTCAGCATTCTCATAAAGCTGAGCAGAGAATAAGATGTCAGGGAAATGGAAGAGTGGTGGGGCCTTGCCGCAGCAAGGTAACAACATATTTTCAAGAAGGTATTGCTTGTAGTCACGAAATGCTTTGAGGCAGTCTCATGACTATTACTAGTGGTTGTAAGGCTTTTGGTTCTATGCATCTTGTATTGATCAAATTAAACGTGATTTCTTTTTAGTGTCCTCTACAATTTTATCTTTTCTAACATTGAAACACAAGTTGTTATTCCTTAGTAGAGCTATCTGGTCCATTGTATGTATCTCTGTGACAGAATCAGTAAAATAATTTTGATCTATCTCACACACTGACTTTTATTTTTTTAGAGAGGCTGTTGAGCCATTTGTCTTGTGGTTCTACATTTGGGGTATATTACTGTTTAAAAATAGTCAATGGTGGTGTTGCTTTACCTCATACGATGAAAAAACTGCTGCAGTCAAAGGCAGCTTTATTTTTATCTTCCTGATCTTTGAAGTCTTTTTCTGGGTTATTCCAATTCTGTTTTTCTGGAAAGTCTTCAGGGCATTTCAGAAGAAATTTGTAGAAAGCTTTTAGCATTGGGATTCTCGACAGCCTGTGCCCCCCTGTTACACCTCTCTGAGAGTGTTAAAGTTAATAGCATGAAATGGTGCCAGGAGGCACTTGCAGGGCATGCATACCCTGTATCTGTGTGTTCATCCTCTTTCCTCCCTCCTGAGAAATTGAGTGAAGCTTCATACACTGCTTGGAGTTACGTAAGACCAACCAGAAATGCACAGTGTCTCCTGTATGGGGGATGAAGAGTTTCCTTAGAAATCTGGAATTTTTATGTGTGGGAGGGCACTGAATAACTGCAGAAGTAATTTCCTTGCTATGGATCATACCACTGTGTCATTCCTATAGAAGAAGGCAGAGACCTCATTCCAGCACCTTTGTTAGCCAGCTGCCTGGATGCAGTTTGGCTAGTGAGCTCAGCTGCCACGCAGCTCTTGGAGCACAGGTACAGTGTTCTATTGTTTGCCTTCATGAGGTGGTTCCTCCACACTGCTCCTCCTTTCCTCCAAATGATGTGAAAAGCATACAGTTCATGGCAGTGTAAATAAGGTTCTTTTTCGGTTATGAAAGAAAAATTTGCAGTGTCATGAGAAATTGGCTTAGGCATCTAGCTACCATCCCTAAGAAAGAGAGGAGGAAAGTAAAGTGGCAACAATAATAGAGGTCCCTGAATCTAAAGTTTTGGTGTAGATGTTGTACAGACCAAATAAATTGCCTCGAACACCACTATACATGGAGTGGTGGGAGGGGATGAGGTGAAGGAGCCTGAAAATTTACACCTTTACTTTAGTGAACACATGCTAATGAAAACTGCATGCAAGTGAAGAGATGAATCATTAATATACAAGGAACTACTAGTTACAAGATCTGTTGAAATAAGAGAAAATAGTCCACTTAATTCATAATTGGAGCACTTTGTCAGTTCTTTCCTTACTGTTAGTGTATTAATCATCATTAACAATAAGGCATAAGACCAAATTTTATGTAGTTGCTGCCATGCATCCTGTTTAAACTTGTTTTCATACAGTTAAGAGAATAAGATGGTTATAGAAAAGATGGAGAAGTTGATCCATAAACTTTTAGTTTAAGCACTACTGATGTGTCAGTCCAGGTAGTTATTGCTTTCATGTCAAACTAGTTATCCACAGTGCCATAGAGGAGGGGGAATGGCATTAAGATGTTGTATGTTGAAAGAGTATATGTGGGGGGTTTGTGTGTTGTTTTTTTGATTTCCATCTTTCTTTGGGGGGTGTGTTTTAATTCTGTAAGTGCCTTTGTTTCAGAACTGCTTTGTGAAATTAAATACAGTAATTATGTTGTACTGACTTTACTAGATAATCACTGTTGATTCTGTTAAATACTGTAACCTAGCTTTGTATGTTGTTTGTAGTTTAAGTGTTAAGTGTTCAAAAGTAATGGCATAAACTCTATACACCTTTGTAATAAATGCAGTCTTTTAAGTATATTCTATGAATTCTGGTTTTTTAGCCTCAATTTGAGTATTATTTAGGAGTGTATCTGCAATGCTACACTTCATTGTGTTTGACAGCTAGTGTTACCAAGTGTACTTTTAGTAACCTTGTATCATGAATATCACTTTTGCTAGTGGAGACTGAAGCAAAATTGAATTTACAGGTCACAACATAAAGCAAGGACAGTATAAGCTCCTGAATGATGTTCTGACAATGTGCTTCAAAGCTAATCTAAAAGGGTTGCTTCTAAAGCCTTGTCTAGTCTAAGGAATAATTTAAATGCATGAAGTATGAACACAGTAGCTAACAAATTCCAAGACATCTTAGAAGTCTAGTGTAGACAAGATGGTAGACTTCAAAGAAGTCTGTAATTTGATTAAAGTTTCATATCTTCTGAATGTATATTTTGACTTGCGTGTTGAATATCATGCCTCATTTATCAACTTGGCTAGTTCAGTGTGTGGTAAGTAATGCTTTCTACTCTGTGAAAACATTTTTGGCTGATGTTTTTGTTATATTTTTAGTAGTTTTGAAAAAAAATTCTTATGAGAAGTTGTATTCATGCCCCTGACTCACTTTAAGATATTATGTATACATTACTCAGTAGTTAAAATAACTTGCTGTTTTAATAGTCTAGTTTTAATAGTCTAGCTCTAATAGAGCTAACCTTTCTTAAGCAGCAGTTCACACGAGTGGGGTTAATATGAATAAACCCAGTTCTGGTCAGATGTTGCATGCTATGTGATGAGGTATTTTGTATTTGTCTTATTACACCTTGATTTATAAAAAGGTATTTTGAGGCCCGACATGACACAAACCAGTTGTCTGTAGAAGTTTGGGTTGATTGGGGGGCTGGACTAGATGACTTACAGAGGCCCCTTACAATCTCAAATCTTCAATGATTCTATGAGTTGTAGAAAATAAGGTGTTACCTTATTAATGTAAGAGCTTAATAAGGTGCAAATTCCCTAAATATTTTAGTCAATAATGCATCATTTACTGTATTCTGTACCTAGCTTTAGTAGAAATCAACTGCTGTGTGTTTGAATCCATGCAGTACCTCAGGTCCTTGGATTGCCACAGGAAGATGCTTAGCAACACAAACACCTTTTCCTGTGCTGCAACTGGTCAAGGGCTACTGTCTGTAGGTCTTAAAATACACATCAGCAAGGCTGTTGTCCTCCTTCTTGCATAAAGTTGCCTGAGAAATGGGCAAGCTAGTAGTGGTAATTGCTTTCTTCATCCAGCTCCTGCATGGCTTTAGGTCGTCTTCTCAGTTCCTGGAGGAGGAAAATGCTTAGCAGAGGGGGAGCTGGAGTTGCCATCCCCATGGGCAAGAAAAACAGGTGGCTGCTGCTGACTGAGGAACGTGATAATCATGCATAGAACACTTGTGTTGTTGCTCAATACTTCATTATTCAGCCCTGTAGCTGTGCTTGATGCCAGAGTAAATTCCTCAGTTAAAGAGAAGCACAGCTTATCTGTAATACGTTAGGAAAATGCCTACTGGCCTTGAAAAAAAAAGCTGCTGCGTAGTGGATTGTTCAAGGAGTGTCTGATAAGAACAGTCTGTTCTGTTCTGAGTTCTGTTGGGTTTAGGTCATGAAGATAGCAAACCAGTAGTCCCATAATCTGTAAAAATGCTTTGGGTTTTTTCAGGGGATGATCAACTATGCATATGCAATTGGATCTCTTTAATCCCAAGAAAAAGTTGAAAGTGAATGTACAAAGGGAAGAGTTACTGAAGGTCAGTACAATCTTGCAGTAATCCTGACAAAAGATTGGTCTCTGTAAATGACTTAACAAATAATTATGGCAGCTCTGTAAACATACCTGTCTGCCTGTTCTCTTGAGAAATTCAGCCTAGCTTTTCCTTAAGAGCATGAACTTCTCAGTTACAGAAAATGCCTTCATTTTTAAAAGCTATGGTTTAATTTCATACTATGATATTATTATAATTTCTACTGGTGACAGTGTAGGGATTTGTGTGTTTGTATACAGTGGTTGTATATAGCCTAGGCTATACCACTTTAAAGTCAAAAGTAGAAATAATGGAAGTGTAGATGCACGGGTTAGAGTGTTTGTTAGAGTGGGTGGCTGGGAGGGTTAGGGTGTTGTCTGTTAGAGTGGGTGGCTGGGAGGGGATGCAGTGTCAGAAGGGAACAGCTAGTGGTATTTTCTTAGCATTTTTTCCACATGTATCACTTCTGTCTGTATGAAGCTTAGCAGTAATGCACTTCTCCCTTTTACCAAGTTGCCATACACACACCCTTTAGATAGGCCAGGAATTTTTGAAACAAGTTTTTATTAATGGATTGCTTTAACGCTTTGGGATTCCTCAGCTGGTTTTTGTCCAAATTCACTTGGTCTGTTCCCCCAAACAGGTTTAAATGCATGTTATCACCATAAACTCAGATTATGTATAGAGAAATTAGATGGTGGGAATAGCACAGAAAGCTGAAAAGTGATGGCAAATCACTGAATTTTGGGATATAGCAACTATACCTTTTAAGTCTGCCACTAATAGCAGGCTGACTGCCAGATCTGCTTTACCCCTGCTCGTGTTCATAGGGCTATTTTTAAAGAATTACCTTAACATTTATTTTGGGTTGCAGTAAGAAAGGGGCTTTTACCCAACACTCTCAAGCTCTTCTGTCTAATCCTGAAGTCCAGGAAATGCTGTGGGGTGTGGTTTTGGTTTTGTTTTTGGGGGGGGGGGAACACGTGTTTTTTTTAAAGTGAAGAAGGCAAATAGGTTTATGTCACATTGAAACTTCTGTAGCATGTCTTGTCCAGTGCCCTGGTGGCACTTCTAGGGTATTACCATGCAAGCACACAGAAGGCTTGCTATTATGTGCCTGCACATCTGTCTTGCTGCAGTTAAGCAGGAAAATGACAGTTCTCCGGGCTGCTACAAGGGACTTGAAACCTGTTCCTGAGGAGTAGTTGTCAGTTTGTACTGTACAGAAACAAATACGACATACCTGGGGGAGCTCTGCCAGCTGTTGCTCAAAGGAAAGGAGCCTTAGCCCTAGGCTGTGTTGTGGGAAGAAGGAGTAAAGTTTTATACTTAGGAGCTCTGGCCCTTGAAAGGGTATAGCACCAGTTCTTCCTGCCAATCTTCAACCTTAGCCAATGTGATGCTCCTTCATCTTCACTGTGGTGCCTATCCAGATACTACAACCAAAAAACACTGTCATTCTGCACATCTTTCTCTTGCCAAGATAGAATGCCTTCTTCAACATTACCATCTTTCTCTTCTACCAGCACAGGTAGGTTTTTAAAACAGCAAATTCTAGTATTTTTTTTGTTTGGGCATCTCAACAATAGTTATTCTTTCAACAGATCCATGAAATTAAGAAAAATTATGAACTCAGGTGGTCACTGCAAGGCTTTGAATTTCTTGCTCAGAACTGAGCTGCCAACTATAAGTTATTTATAGAAAGGTTTTTAAAATCACAGTAAGCTGTTTACTAATATCAACATGAAAAATTTGTAAGTCAAGCAAGAAAGTGCTACAGCTACAAAGAAACAAATGGGTTCAAAAGACTTCTGTACATGGAACTGGTCATAAGCCACTGAGTGTGTTTGTACAGCAAAACAGTACATTACAGTATAATTCCTAGAGCAAAATTCCCTTGCTTCCAGCTAGGTTTAGATGGCACTTAAATAATCACAGCAAAGAAATGCCTTAGTTGTGCTGCATTTGAGTGCAGTCTTTAGATTATCACTTAATAAAATAGACGACTGGAATTTCAGATTTAGTGGCAATGATATGATTTAGATGAGGAAGGACAGAGATCTTTGCTAGCTGGAATCCATTCCTTGCTCTTCTGCTTCTGGCTCAGGATACAATTCATCCAAAATCAGCTCTGCAACAACAACAAATCATGTTTCAGAGTCATTTACCTACTTTATACAGTATAATTACAGCTGGTATCTGTTTGCATTTTTAAACATACTGACTGTAGAAGGCTACAGCAAATACCCTTTTATCAAGGTTCCATGCAAACAGGTCTTTATATGCATTTTGTCATGCAAACTTCTCCCCCTCTTCTCTTTAATGCCTCTTCAGGTGTTAAAGGAGAGAACTGTCTTGGGCAGTCAATTAAATTTATCTATTAGTGGAAAATCAGTAAATGGTATTTCGTTATTTTGCAACTAAGTTGAAAACTAATTTTTGTTCACTGATTTTTAAGTCACTAGGACAAAAGCACAGTATTTTGTGTTTTAAAGGAAGAACCCAAATGCAAACTACAGGCTTGCAGGCGCACACATGCATCACCCTCCCCAGCTTCCCAAGCATAACCAGACAAGGTGTTTGGAAAAGTTCTAGAAAACCTTGGAATACTTTAAGCAATCAGAGCAGAACCCATACTTGGCATACTCTTTGGCATCTCCAGAAAAGTCACTGTAACTAATAGTGGCATGCTTACATTACCTGCCTTACTTATGCAATACATACACTGACAATGAAGGATTTATCACTCTGGCTCTTAATAAGACCAGATGCCTTATCTGATATCTTGTAGAAAACCCACCTACTGATGGAAGAGCACAATCTTCTCATCAGCTCTACAACATACATGTAAATAATGCCATGAGTGAAAAAAGAAAGGGCATTGAGGTACAGGGAGGAGAGGCAATTAAGAAAGGAGAGTAGCTCTGTCTAGGAAATGGGCACCACAAGTGTGCAAAGCAAGGGGCAAGTCCTGACGGACATGGGGTAGAGAAGCTTTCTGAGTAGTGGAGGAATGTTGTGGGTAGAAGGAAAAGGAAGAAAGATGTTAAGGATGGGGGGAGTGGTGGGGAAACAACAGTTGCAGGGAGAAGGTGTAATACTAGTTGGAGACTTGAAATAATGACACTTTTTTTTTTAAGTAAGGTAATATATAGTGCAGATTGCTTTACTGAAAAGAGTTGGAGTATGGGATTTTGTCTGATCAGATAATAGGGGCATATATCTATGGAGAGAAGAAACATATAAAACTATTAGAGAATAGTACAGTAGTGATTCAGTATAATGAAGATTGAGAAGCACTAGACTATGAACTGTCTTCCAAGGTCTGAGCAACAAACATCCATGGTATTTGGTACGTTGCACTTGTTAAATGAGGAAAGGGACAGAAGTAGAATTTCTATTTCTGCAGCATGTAAAAAAGCCAGATTACCACTTGACTTATTTTACCTTCACAAGCACTCAATTTTTGAGTCTTTCTGAGAATTGCTCTTATGCCTGGCATGGCTTGGTCATATTGATGGAGAACTTCCAAACAGTGTTCATGAAACAGTTTATCTTTCTGAGATAGGCTGTGCAAGAGTAAAAGAGCATCGCGTAAAAACTGAATAATTTGTTCCTTATGTGCACACAAGCTGTTCTCAGATCTTCTAATTTTCATCCACTGTCTGTGTAACATTATAATTAGCGCCTTAACCACCTGCAAGAGGAGAAGAAAGTGCCTCAATACATAAAGTTACAGTAGTGTAAAAATTCATTATGAACTTTGCTAATTAAACTTTCAAATTTCAAAATATTGTCTAGCAAGCAAAAGCAAGCCTCCTAGAAGGTGGCCTCCTTTAAAGTACAGTACATTTCCCTTTCATTTTAGCTAAAAAAAAAGAGACAAAAAGCTATTTTAGCACGGAGTACCTTAAAAGTTCTCAGTAAACTCAGCCATTGTAGTGACATACCTCGAGATTACACTGGCACTCTGTACCAGGTAATAAAACTGCTGGACTGGAGCACCGCATAAACCTTGTCAGAAGTCTAACCGTCTATTACAAAAACACAGAGAGTACATTATAATGAGTATTGGGGTTCTGCAGAATTAGCAAACAAACTGCAAATAAAAGGAGGTAGATGTCATTTCATTATTAATTTCACACATTCTTGTTTTTTCTTAACAGTTGATCTGTATCCCCAAAAAAATGTTTAAGTTTTTCCCCTGTAAAACTCCACAGACATAGAATTTGCCCTGCAGAGAAACTTCTTTCAATTTTCTGATGAGGAAGGCTAGTGAGGTGCAGTGGGCCTTAATTTACTTCATACAAATAATGTTTACACTGAATTTAACAATGTAGGTAGGGGGATAATGAAAATGGTGGAAAATTCTTTCAAATGAGAGCAGGAGCGGAACAAGTAGTAGAACCTCAAAGAAGTCACCACTGCCAGAACAAACAGTACAAGTTTAAAAGCTATTCTTCCTATATATAAAAAAGCTGGTATTTCCACTGAATACAATTAATATAATCCTAAATTTCTAAGACTGTCTTTTATACATACTAACTCATAAGCTACAGTTTAGAATTAAGTCAAAATGAATCATAGATCTTGCTTCCTTTTACTCTATTGATCTAAAAGCAAAATAAAGCTTAGTGTTGAATATTTAGTCATCTGAGGATCTTTCTTCTTCTTTCAGTGACTTAACTATAACTGTTATGACTGATGTTCTCTTGACCAGTTACTGATTCAGTTTCAAGCAGCTACTCTGGCAAATCAATGTAATCCCTTACTGCAAGCCAATACTTCCTGTTCTATTTTAGCTGGAGAAAGAACTTGTTTTCAGACAGTTTGTGCATTGCCCTGCTCCTCCCACTCCCCCAGCTGGAGACAGCAGGAAAAAGCATATGAACAAACAGCAGTGGTCGGTTACCTCTTGTTCCAGCTGAAGCCAAAGCATTTCAGATGCTGATTTATCTGGTCTTGATGTAATATACATGTACAGCATAAGAAGAAGGCAGGTGTCTGAAACAGAGATAACTTTGTTCTTTTTGTAACTAGTCAACTGTGTGACAAAACTAAATTTTATCCTAAACAAGACAACATTTCAGAAAATACACGGAGTGCTATGCTGGGACTTGTGACACAGGCTCAACTTCTTGCTTAACTTCAGACATCTTAAGCAGCACTGAAGAAACCAGTATCCCTAAACTTTATAAACGCGTTTGTGAGAATACATACCTTCATTCATAAGGAACTGGACAGACTACTTGTCATGCAGAGTACTGGAATCCCTAAACTCAACAGTGTCATGCATGCAGACAAACCTCGAAACTCCTCAAAAGCCTTTTTTTCCCCCTTCATCAACACTAAATATTAATCTGGAAAGTAGTTTAAAATTTGACATGGGTATAAAAGCACTGTATGTAGACAGATAATACAAGACATAATACTCCTCAAACAACAACTGAGACACTAAAATGTTCAGGTAACATAGGAAACTATTTGGGCTTTTAACACCTTGGAGCAAGGCCTGTTTGCATTGCTTTTTAGTCATGCTAACTAATGTTCACCTGGTAAGTTATCTGTGTAATGAAGTCTTTTACCTGAATGAGAACAAATTTGAACAACCAGTGTATGGTGTTGAGCAAGAATAGACAACAGTCTCACGGTCAAAAGGACAGAAGGCAAAGGGGTCTCTGGACACAGACAATGGAGCAGTATCTGGCTACTCAGTAAGTGCTGAAAACTTCAAAAGAAAAGAGAGTTAGAAATCGGAAATGCACTGACAGGTTGAAAAGACACTGTTTCTTGTACACAGCACCTGAATCTGTGCCTTTTCAGCCATTCAAAACATACCTGATCCCAATCTGTGTGTCATAAATAAAATGTATACCAAAACCCACGTTTGGTTACATTTGGCAGTCATTCTCCAATTTATACTATGGTTGTGTATAACAGACCATTAGCAAATTAAATACCTCACTTTTGAGAGTGGCATTTTACCTACCAGAATGAGACCCTGTGCTTTCATTCCTTATGCATCTCCCAGCAACCTTGAAAAACCCCAAACAAATGTTACAGATATTCTAATCAACTGCATGTGGCCTTAAGAAGTTTTCTCACTTTCAGGTGATGGCTAGGCAATGAGGCAACAGATCTGTTTCATGTAAATATCATAAGCAACTCTTGTTACAGGTCAGGGGTAACGTTATCATATTCATTAGCAGCAAAGGCAGTAGAAAGATCCTCAACTGCTTCTCAAAGGTGATCTGAGAAGTCTCTTGTACACATCAAAAGTTCTGCTGTCGTCTGTACAAATTAGTTTCAACACAGAATGAAAACTGGTAGACAGGAGTCTGAAATAATTTTAAACCTATTGCTGACTTACATTATTAGCAAGTCCATTGTTGAATTTTCAGCTAATTTCACCAAAACCTTTAGGCTTTGGTTCAGTATCCTGTCACTCTGGGAGCCTTTTGCAGCAGAAAAAGCTAAAACCTGAAGCAGCTTTTTAAATAAAGAATGTTGAGGTTGATTGTTATTGGGAGCATCCTGTGGAGCTACAAGCAGCCCTCCTTGGGTCCTGGTATCTTCTTTATCATCACACTGGTTATCACACAACACCTTTTTGTCCATCTTGGAAACCTGTTCATCTCCAGTAGCAGCACTTTCTTCCACTTCAGTAGATAACAACAAGTGGACAACATCCCAGCTATAGAACGCCAAATAATAAAGAATGCCCAGTGATATAACTGTAGTTTCTTCAAGAGGCAACCTGAAGTCCTCCTTACTTGGCACCATATTTGCATTTGTTCTGGAAGAAGCAGCTGAATGGTTTCCACAAGAACCATTTACTGACTTGTCTGCCAGTTGTACCGCTTGACAGTATGCACCAATATGGTGTTCTACCAAGGGCAAGAGGTGCACGGCACCTCGGATCTTGCAGCGTGTGATGTGCAACTCTCTCTGGCTTTCTGTTGGGCTTCCTTCAGATAATTCTCCATCCATAGCGATCAAGTTCAATCCTGTTATTGCAAGTTTTTGAGCTTCTTGCAAGGATCCAAGAGGAGCAATTTCTTCTTGAGTTCTCCTGCTGCTGGGTAGGTGTGTGGACTTCCTATCCAAATGAAGTTGAAAAAAGGGAAAGACTTCAGAAGAGAAGGCAGAGAACATAGTTGAAATTTGAGTTACTCATCCTTAATCAAATAATGGAAAGGCTAGAGAGTAACAAGAGATGTCTTTCCAAAAGAAAATGTAAACTGGGGAAAAAAAACCCAACCAACCTACTCCTTGATACCCGATATATAATTATTATGTATATAATTATCCATTAATTACATAATTAACCTAGTTTATCACTTAAGTATTGTCCCCCTGTTTAGTATCTATGATTATCACTACTGGTGCTGCCAGGAAAAAGCGGCGGGCCGTAGTAGTAGGGGACTCTACTCTGAAAGGAACAGAGGCACCCATCTGTCGGCCTCACTCAGGCTCAAGGGAGGTGTGTTGCCTACCAGAGGCTCAGATCAGGGATGCTGCAGAGAAGCTGCCTGCTCTAGTGGGTCCCACTGACTATTACCCACTTCTAGTGATCCATGTGGATGCTACTGATAAAGATAGCAGTAGCCTGGAGAACATAAAGAAGGGCTACAGAGCTCTGGGAGAGGTTGTTAGGAGCCCTGGAGATCAGATTGTCTTTTTGTCAATTCTCCAGGATACAGGGCAGGACCTTAAAAAGTCTAGGAGGATTGGCCAGGTTAAAAAATAGTTAGAAGGGTGGTGCCATAGTCAGGGGTTTGAGTATGTTGAACGTGGGACACAATTTAGTAGGCCAGGTCTACTGGGGGCTGGTGGAGCTGGTCTGACAAAGAAAGGGAAGAGTGGATTTG
>JARCZZ010012711.1:0-10154 GCA_030323915.1 Brotogeris chrysoptera | reverse complement strand
ATATGAGGAAGAAATTCTTTACTGTAAGGGTGGTGAGGCACCGGAATGGGTTGCCCAGGGAAGTTGTGAATGCTCCACTGCTGGCAGTGTTCAAGGCTGGGTTGGACATAGCCTTGGGTGGCATAGTTTAGTAGGAGGTGTCCCTGCCCATGGCATGGGGGTTGGAACTGGATGCTCTTAAGGTCCTTTCCGACCCTAACTATTCTATGATTCTATGATAATCATGACATTCCAAATTGATAGCCCAAGAAAAGCAGCATACAACACATGGAACGACCTATTCTTTGTGAATAAGCATTACTCAGTATAGAGAATGCTGCTATCCTAAGAACATGTCAGATGCATTTTAACAAAAATAAGTAAAACTTACGTATCCAAATAGTTGGGCTGCAATGCAACTCCAGGTAGAGGCTCAGAGTTACTGCTAAGGAGATGGCAGAGTCCTAGTAATGTCCCAGGGACAATGGGCTGTTTCATCAGTGCATTTAATAAGATAGAACCTGGAAGGATGCACAAAATAGCTCTGGAGTAGCTTTACCATGTCAACAACAATAAAACCATGATTTTTCAAATGATCAGCCTTATTTATAGTGCTCTCAACCTCAAAATACTTTTTCCATTACAAATCTTTTTCTACAACAGAATGATTTCCAGAAAAATGAATTTACGACTTGAATATTAACCAAACTATATTTAGAGATACTTTAACTACAATCCAACATTATCAAAACAGCTTGAGCCAGATAATTGTATATTCCAATTATCCTGATGACTTGCTCTCCATGTTCCAGTTCAGACTGGAATTGAAATTACGTGATGCAATTCTATTCTGCACTGGAAATAAAACAGCACCCTGCAGAATTCCGAGTGTTGACAGTTGTAAATGGCATTTAAAACAAAACAAAAAAAACCAAAAAAGATACATTTTTTTCTGGTTTTATATTGGTTTTACAATAAAAAGCATAACATACTGATGCTGGAAGAACCAGACTTGTAATAAGATGCCTTTTGATCTGTATCCTTCCACAAAGCAAAAACCAAACCCAGGCAAACTTTATTCTTAAAGTAACGATATAAAAATGTTGTTGGGATACAAGATAATGTTATCTGAAGTGTTTTACTGCAAAATCACAATGTTAAACAGTGATTATCTGAACACCACTGTCTACTGTGCAGTGCCACTGTACATAGCAGGCTTCTCAGCACAATACTGCTTAGTAGAGGCAACGAAGCTGCTCCTCAGAGATGCTCACTATTTCTGTATTAACAAAATTAAGTTACCTTGTGTGTTTCGTTTAGGTACAGAGTTGTAGGAACCATTTTTTCCCATAGCTTCATGCTTCAGGGGTAACACTTCAGGATGGGTTATCTTACTATCTAAAAGAAACAGTAATTATGAGTCAAATAAGAGAAGTACATTTCTTATGTACCTGTGCCTATCCTTTACACACATTCTGTTAGCCATAGCTGTTACAGAGTAAGAAAACAGGCAGCAGACCAGTAAAAAAACTGATGTAACTCAAATATGCCAAACAACAGTAAAAGCTGTATGCAAGTAGAATCGTTCCCCAAATTAAATTAGTGAATATAATTTCAGCTTTACTGTCAGATGTTCCAGATTGTTCAGTGCTATTGCTCTCAACTTTCGTCTTAGAAAACAAACTCAGCACCTTAAGTTGAATTCCCACCATAAGTAGAGATTAACAGAAGCACACAGAGTGCTGTTACCATAATGAACAGTCAGGAGGCTGAAAAAGTAGCATTACTAATGCTTTAAGGCTACTGTATTTTAGTTTTTGATAAGAGTTCATACCGCCAATCCAATTTAAGACTGAATACTGTAACTGACAGTAACAGCTCAGATTTTTCATGACTCTTCCTCTAAGGATTAGTTGATGATATCAAAATTTTTTCCATCTATTATTTATTTCGTATCAGAAACATGGCTGTCAGCTGCTATAAAAATACCACAATTTTGCTTCATATAATAGCAATCTTCAAATACATGAATATATTAATTCCTTAAGCTTTACTCAATTACAAGATACACCTTTGTGAGAATTACATAAAAGAGGAAATGCGCGTACTGTTTCAGTTGCTTCTTTCAATATGGCTAAATATGTACCCTTTAAAATAAACTCCCCCTAAAGGTCAGCTTTAAAGCCAAAACCACAAGAACACAAAAAATGCATTAACTGACTAGCAGACAAATTCAAGAAACAGGCAAATTATTTCTTGATCTTCGCTAATGAAAGAGAAAAGCAGATTAACAATTCGGATATTTCAGTTCATCACATAATAAATGGAAGTTTTTATGATGGCCAATAGCCACTTCATTGTTGACATCTTGGCATCTGGTACATAGGCATTACCAGACTGTGAATGAAACTTATCTTAATGCAAATTTCAGTCAGCTATTTCATGGCAATTGGTATAAAAAGGAAAGAAATTTAAGCAAAAACAAATGTAACAAATACATGTTTGTTTTTCTCTACAACAAACTTACTGAAACTGTCCAGTCATATAGTATAAAAATCCTTATCTAAGGCAGAATGTTCAGATGCAGCGAAAAATGTTGCAAGTTGCATACATATTTACCTTCTTTGATCAAAGTAGTTGGGGCAATCAGATTTCCTGAAGAACACAATGGTCTAGTGGACATTTCAGCATTGAAGGATTCCTTTGTAGGAAAAGATCTTTTTCCCGGCTGTACAGAACATCCTTCTGTTATCACTTGTATTGCAACGTTCTTTTTAGGGCTAAAATAGAAATCAGAACACTAGAATCAATCAATATTTCTTTTGTATTTCGTTTACTAAGCAATAAATAAGCATCTATTTGCACCAATGTTTGAAAGGTACTTTACTATTAACCCTCTGCAGTTTTGTCACAAATTCAAGGAAAGCTATTTGTGAGCAAAATCCATAGAGGTCAACAGACTTTTTGGTTGTGTCTTTTAAAGACAATGGAGCTAAAAGTTACATGAAGAAAGAAAACATCTTCAATAGCTTCAGCACACATATTGTAAAACGGAACACAAACTCATTTTCCGAAGCTCCTACCTTGGTGTTAAAACTGTCTGAATAACACGCTTATTTCTGTCACAGTTCTGATGTTGTGTTCTTAATTCATTCATTTCTGCATCTTTGAACTGCAGCTCTGACTGTAATGACAGCAACTGAAAGAGGAATTAAAAGACAGTTTTACTGAATAATTTAGAGGTGTCAGAACTGCCAAGCAACTAGAATTACCATAAGATTTCAAGTTTACCATCTACTTACTGTGAACTCTGCACAGATCTCCATTTTTATGTATGCTAGTGCAACTAATACTACTTTAGAACCAAATGCCAGAAGTTCAGGCAAGAAGCGTGTGACTTGTGAAGACAGACCAAGTGCCACGCAGAGCACTACTACAGTGAGGCCATTAACAGCACAGTAAACAGGACAAAAGCAGCCAGTCCTCTTCAGGGCTTTCAGAAAAACGACTGCAACAGGAATAGCATTCTGATCAGTTATAAAGCATGTTCTGTCACTTTTTTCCACTTTAAAATACATTCCAATTTTAATGTTCTTGGGATTGCTTAAAACAAACAAACAAAAGTAAATTAAAACCTCTACCACTTGAATTTTACATTCATTTTGACAGAAGAAAACCTGCAAGAGATTCTTACAAATGCTTTCTTCTAGATGAAGTAAGCATATATAATTTGGAAATTCCACACAACTGTTCTTCCTTTGACTAGATGAGCTGTCATATTAAGTCATAAAATTAGCTTCTGCATGTGACATGCAGGTAACTGACACAGTTACAAACCTTTTTGGAGAACTCTTTTTCTTTTTCACTTAAGAGCTGAGATTTTTGCTGTTCCAATAGCATGTATGATCTTTTCTGTTCCTCTATAGCATACTCCATCTGCTGCATCATGTCACGCAAAATTTTAATTTCTCCATTTTTAGTAAGAATTTCATCCTGCATTTCTTTCAGCTGCAAACAGATGAATTTCATCAGAAGATGCATATAACCACAAGTATGTATTTATATCACTATATGGGTCAAAAATTAGGTATATTTATACTTCCTAAAGAGAAAAACTTTCCTGTAACCCAGTGCACAAATTCTGCAATGTTGCTTCTAATCTTTTCCTGGTTAAATCATGCTCAGCTACTGTTTTATCTAACAGAACTATAAAATGACAGCAAAGGCACATTTTCACATGCTGTTGGGGTACCTGTCAGAGCCATTCCTTCTCCTTCCCCTTCTCTGTGATTATGTTCTTTTTTCGATAACTATTCTACTCACACACATCAATAATTTATTCATTGTTTGGATGATAATAATGATAATACTTCACCTAGCATGGCAGCCAACAAGCATGCTGTCCTCAGACAAGCTACCATCCCTAGACTGTATCCTCACCATATATGTAGTCTCTAATACTTTCTGAACAACCATCTCACTCAGAGACAAGCCTTTGGAGAGAGAATAAGATTGTTACTTGGAAAAGCATGGAGAAAGGGTAGAGATACACCTCTATGCCACTTTATAAAGTTATGGTTCACCCCCATGTTGAACGTGGTATACGGGTAGGAGCTTCCACAATAAAGGATATAAAAGAGCTGGGAAAGATTCAGACCCCAGAAGTAAGGGTGCTGAAAGAATACACTATAGAATACTAAATACACATGTAATATTTCTGGATCAGGAAGTACCTACATGAAATGTAGAGGTAAAAGCCTTACCAGAGGCTAAAAGGCTTTTCTAGTAAAAATAAAATCATAGACTTGCTCAGGTCTTATATTCTTAAGCTGTCTGCCAAAAAAGAATAGACTTGGCGTGGGCATTTGTACCTTCTTACTTTTCTGCATCTATTTCTTCCCCTTTCCATAAGGGATCATCATATAAGTAATAGAACACAACTTATGAGTCATTTTCTCAAATCTTTAAGTTTCACAGAACAAGTCTTGCTGGCTAGGTGACGGGACAGAAGAGAACCCATTTAATGGGGTAAAGATGAGTATTTGCTAATCCAAAATAACCAATAAATAAAATGTTGCTCTCACATCGAATATTACCGGAGCTGTTTCTAGTACGGTGCTTTTAACAGATCCATGGATTTCAAATATTACTAGTCAACTTAATGATAATTAAATATTTGGAACCGAACTTATCCCACCTTTCAGTTCACATTATCAAAAAAATCATATTTGGAGAGGAGGGGAAGAACTGCTGACCTTCTGTTTAATTTCTTCATGCTGCGTTTGCAGGACTTCAAACTGGAAGGAATCTCTCACCAGACTATCTTCTGTACTGCCTCCTGCTGCAGAAAAAAAGCCAAGATCTGTTCTGAAGCACGGATGATGTATGTACGTCAGCAATGACTGAACATTTTATTATTTGCTGCTAAGACACCTTTGAGTATCGTAAGAATGATACTGCCACTACAAACAGGTAAATCGCACGCGTCTCGTCACCACATAACTTTGCTTCAGCGCTTGTCCACCAACCCTTAAGGAGATCACACCCGCGTTCTCGCCACACCGCAAGACCCGAGCGGGACCGAGCCACTTTCCCCTCTCCCCGCCACGGCGCCGCACGGGCACACCGACCTGGCAGCTTCCTCCCCGCCGCGGGAACTCCGTTCCGGGGCAGCCCCGCCACCGCTCGCCGCTCGCCGCCGCTCTGTCCGAAGCCGCCCCACGCGTGTTTCGGGGGCCCGGCGGCGGCCTCCTGGGGCAGCGCCTGGGAAGCCAAGATGTCGATCTCCTCCAGGTCGTCCGCCGTAAAGTCATCATTGTCTCCGAAGAGATCTCCCGGCCCTTCGTGGCGCCCCGCAGGCCCCGCGCTCTTGGGGCGCTTGTACGGCGGGAAGCCGTTCTCCAGGGCCCCGCCAGGGCCCACCGAGGCCGGAGGGGCGGCCCCTGCACAGCCAGCCCCGTACAGCGCAGTACCGCTCCGCTTCCGCGGCCCGAGCGGGGGCTGCGCCGCCATGGCGGGGACGCAACGGGCACCGAGCAACGGGCACTGGAACGGCCGCGGGCACCGCCCCCCATGCGCCAAACCGCGCCAAACCGCGCCAAACAAGTGGCCCAGCAATCACTGCCGGGCAGAGCTTCCCTCAGACCAATGGGAGCGGGGCCGGGACTACAGCGACTCCCGAGGGACAAACCTAACATCGGCGCGCGGCGATTCGCGGCGCTGTAAGCGGCTCGCTGATTGGCTGAGCGGGCGGCGCCGCTGAGGGCGGGGGAAGTTTGTTCGGTCAGCAGCCTGAGGGGCAGGCTGTGACGTCAGAGCGTTAGCCGGTGATGTCATACACGTCGTGTGGAGGGGTTGGCTGCTGACGTAACGCTGAGCTGCGGCGTGGCGGTGCCTGAGCCTCGTGTGGCCATCGCCGCGTCATGAACGTGTGAACCCTCTGCTGCCTGACCCTGGTGAGGCCGCTCCGGAGAGCCGTGTCCAGCGCTGGGCTCCTTGGTACGAAACACACAGGGAGCTGCTGGAGAGGGTCCAGTGGAGGCCACAGGGGTGATCAGGGGTCCAGAGTGTCTCTCCTGTGAGGAGAGATTGCAGGAGCTGGGCCTGGTTAGACTAGAGGAGAGCAGACTGAGAGGGGATCTCGTTAATGCAGATCAGTACCTCAAAGGTGGGTGCCAGGAGGATGATCCCAGACTTTCCAGTGGTGCCCAGTAACAGGACAAGGAGCAGTGGCCATAAACTAAAGCACAAGAACTTTCACTTTGTGATAAACACATTAATGTATTGGCTTTCACAAATCATAGGTGTTGCTATGTGGATATAACTACGAGTTTGCAATAACAGAAGCAAAGCTCGCTAAACACATAAGGTTAGACAACAAGGTGAAAATGGCCAGAACTCCTGAGTAAAATGGAGTCACATAGCAAAAGAATTTGTAAAGGTAAAAGAAAAAAAAAAGGGGGGGGAGCTTGATATGAGAAAAGCTAGTGCCTGGAAAATGTGGGGTTAAAGTACTTTTAGCTTAACTTAGGTCAAAGATAAAGAACAATGTTTGTGTTGTGAGTCTGTGAAATTTAGTGGCCCCACTAAACATGAATGAATGATTTCACACCATCCTTCTATTTATCAGTTGGTTCCAAATATCTGCTAGCTTTGGATAGTCCTTGTCTGCCCATCCTGTTCTGCTTGCAATAAGTTTTGTACAAAGGTCACGCTGCTCTAAATCTTTGCCAGCTCTCAGAAACTAGCAGATATGGCTGATTTCAGCTAATTGTGATTACTGGGGCATCCAACTGTGCCAAAGGTGAAAAGTGCACCATGAGGAAGACCGCTTACTTCATCTTGAAGACCCCTGCCTGCCTGAGGAAGACTGCTTACTTCATCCTCAAGACCCCTGCCCACAATCACCAGAGAGCAGCGCACAGACACCAAGAGGAGGAGACTTACGATAATACATTTCTGAAGCTAGTTATGATATTCCCTGACTATACACGGGAATTATGAATATCTATATGGCTAATGCAGTAGCGAAAGTATATAAGCCTGTAACAAACACTAATCAGTGCACCTCTGGCTACAGTCACGCACTCGGCGCTGTTGCTTTTGCTTTATTGACTTTGACCCTCAATAAAACCCTGTGATCTCGATTAGAGGAGTGAGTTTGTATTTCACAACCTCAATGTGAGGAAGAACTTCTTGACATTGAGGGTGGCAGAGCACGGGCACAGGCTGCCCAGGGGGGGTTGTAGAGTCTCCCTCTCTGGGGATATTTGAAACCTGCCTGAACACATTCCTGTGTAACCTGCTCTGGGTGACCCTGCCTTGTCAGAGGGTTGGACTGGATGATCTCCAAAGTCCCTTCCGACCCTAATGATTCTGTGGTTCTCTAACCGCTTAGCAGGGCCTGATTAGTCATGTCGTGAGCAGAACCTGCTGGGCAGGGTTGTCAGGCTGCTGGGTGCCTACCTCCCCAGCAGAGGTTCACAGAGAACCCCTGCAGACACCTCTTCTTGTGCTGGCAGCCATCGCTGCTCCTGATCCTTCCTCCTTGCATGGGTTTCCCATGGCAGCTGCTGGGGGACACGAAGCCACAGACATGCAGGTGGTTTTGGTTATTCCCCATGGGAATGTGAGACATGAGAATGTAAAGAAAGGAAATTACTCCAACTCAACCAACTCATGACACGAAAACCAGGAAGCACTTACTCTGATTTTCTGTTTCAGACTCAAAGGGGTGTTGTCCTTTTTTTTTTTTTTTTAACTGCATTAGTTGCTCCAATAGAAGACCAGTCCTAATCTAATACTTGAGTTTATAGAACAGCCCATTATAAAAATAAAGCACTACCCCCTGCAAGGTCCTAGCTATGTTGGTAAACTTTTCAAGCTCAGACTAGACAAAAGCCTTGCAGCACATTTTAAAAACAGGGTTATTAACGGTTTTCAGTGCTATATATCAGTTTACAAATCCCCTGGTGATCACTGAGAAACGCTGTGCTGTTAGTGTGATACATTTCCAAAGCTTTCAGAGAATTCTGATTTCTCTTGTTCATTTCCCTGTTTCCCTCTACATGCAGAAAAACTTAAATAATCACTACACTATAGTTTGCTTTGTCAATGCACTGCTCTGGCATAAGCAGCAGCCTCTGATAAGCCAGTGAAGCCAAAAGAAACCCCTGAGGGTCAATGCTCTCAGCTGTGCTGGCTCATCCCACCTTCTCTGCTAAAGTGACAGCAGGTGATCCCTCTGAACTTCAGCAGGTGGGATTGCTGCATCTAATCAGGATAAAAGGGGCAGTCTCCGCAAACACAGCACTTGTATCAATTTAGTTCTGTGGTATTAACTTAAGGTTTTCTTCTTTTTTTTTTTTTTTCTTTCCTAAGAAATTGTATTTTATTAATTATGGTACCAAGCCTGGAAAATTATGGAAGGATTTGATGCTTGCATCGTTGGTGGTACCATTATTTATGTTTGGAAATACTTTTTCTTCTTGTAATTTGAATATAATTCATGTCTTTGTATTCTAGCAACAAAGAAAAGATAATTCCTGCTTTTAAGATTTTTTGCTTTTAAGAGTTTATTTGATTATGCTTAGAAAGAAATGATTCTATGAGATAGAGTGAACATAAAATTGCTTGTTCTGTATAAAATCTCCTCTTGCAGGTTTTAATGCTCTGTTTCAGCTATCTGTTTATAGAGACAGGTAACAAGCTTAATTTAAGTAATCTAAAATGAACTCAATTTAGACTTTATTTGGTCTTAATGCTGCTTTTTATATATAAAGAAATAGGCCAGTGTTATCATTACTATTACTGTTTTATTACTACTTTTACATAACAGCATACTGTGTGATATAGCTTCAGCTTTCCTTTATCCTTTTTCTCTTGCTGAAGAAAAATGGAATGAGAGACTGCTTCCACACACGTCATTTAAAATAAAATAGTTATTTAAAAAAAAAAAAAAAGATAAGCTAAGATACTGATTCCGTTTTCCTTTACTCCAGGTGTTCCTCCTAAATAAATGACTTCAAGATGAATGGAGTAACAACAAAGTAAGTCTGAGTTGATGACTTAAAATATTCTTTGTGAAAGAAGGTAGTAATTGTGGTAGTTCTGGCAAGCATTATTTAGCTGTCATCTAGTCTGTGGTATAAATTATGTGGGTGGAACTTCAACGGGGCTTGACTGGAGAAGTTCCTGCTCAAAGATGAGTTTGTCAACCTGCTGAGTAAAGGAGCAGTTTGCTTATCTGATGTGAGGAGCAGCTTGAGCTGGGTGTCTCCAAAGGGCGATTAATGTTGCAGATCATGAACCCCAATTATACCCCTACAGGCAGATTTCCTGGAATGTACCACCTGTTCTCCTCTTCATTCTGGTCAGAGGGTTCTTGATTTCTTACTGGCTTTCTTGGTCATTGGGCTGGCTGCCTTCTGAAATAACCTCATTCCTGGGGAGTTGTTTCCTTGGTTTTTTGCATATAGGATTCAGCATCATGAGGGAGCAGCAGAGCCATTTATGGGCTAGCCATGAAGCTCAATCCTTACCCAAGACCTCTATGACTCTCTCTATTCTGCTAAAATAAAAGACCAGGGACTAAGTCCTTGCCCTGAGGCCATTTGGCAGCAATCAGCTCACAGTCACACTGTATAAGGCTGGTTCCCTCCACAGCAGAGCTGTCT